>JAXRKP010001334.1:0-12500 GCA_037039925.1 Doris montereyensis | reverse complement strand
AACAAAGTAACAATTTGTGGTGTTTGACAGTTGCGTAGCGTCTTGATCTACTGACTAAGTTTTTGCTTTTCATGTATACCTACAGTTGGCAACATTTCCAACATCACCGGTTATGACAGGAAACCAGTTATAAAAGTGTGTACGGGGACTAGGCGGCCCCACCCTCCATGAGTATTCTACTTCTTCTTCTTCTTCTTTTTCTACCTCTTCTTCTTCTGATTATTATTATTATTCTTTTTCTTCTCTCTCTCTCTCTCTCTCTCTCTCTCTCTCTCTCTCTCTCTCTTTCTGTTGTTTCCTATTTTCTTTCTCTCCTTTTTCTCCTATTATAATTTCGCATTTGTGACTTTAGGCGCTTTCTCGGACGTTCGCGCAAGTATTACTTAAGGCGAGGGAAGACCGGTAGTATCAACCATTAAATGAATGGGGCAGTGGACAGGTGCCTGCATCTGTACGGGGACTAGACGGCCCCGCCCTCCATGAGTCTCCTGTCTTCTCTTTGTTCTTGTTCGTGTTCTTGTTCTTGTTTGTTTTCTAGTTCTTGTTGTTCTTTTTCTTCTTGTTGTTTTTGCTCTTTTTATTCTTGTTCTTTTTCATCATCTCCTTCTTCTCATCTTCTCTTTCTTCTTTTTTTCTTCCTCTTTTTTCTTCTTCTTTTTCTTCTTCTTCTTCTTCTTCTTCTTCTTCTTCTTCTTCTTCTTCTTCTTCTTCTTCTTCTTCTTCTTCTTCTTCTTCTTCTTCTTCTTCTTCTTCTTCTTCTTCTTCTTCTTCTTCTTCTTCTTCTTCTTCTTCTTCTTCTTCTTTTTTTTTTCGTTGTCTATCTATCTCTCTTTCTCTCTGTCTGACTCTCTTTCTCTCTCTGTCTCTGTCTGTCTGTCTCTCTCTCTATCTATCTATCTATCTCCCCCTCTATCTCACTCTCTATCTCACTCTCTCTCTCTCTCTCTCTCTCTCTCTCTCTCTCTCTCTCTCTCTCTCTCTTTTCTCTCTCTCTCTCTCTCTCTCTCTCTCTCTCTCTCTCTCTCTCTCTCTCTCTCTCTCTCTCTCTCTCTCTCTCTCTCTCTCTCTCTCTCTCTCTCTCTCTCTCTCTCTCTCTTTTTTCTCTCTCTTTCTGCCTCTTTCTCTTTCTGTCGTTTCCTATTTTTCTTTCTCTCCTTTTTTCCCTATTATAATTTTGCACGTTTGTGAGTTAGGCGCTTTCTCAGACGTTCGCGCAAGTATTCCTTAAGGCGAGCGGAGACCGGTAGTACCAACCATTAAATGAATGGGGCAGTTGACAGGTGTAGTAGAGTGCTCGGACGTGTTGGGCTCACCCCCACTTTAAAAATAATAATTCAACTTGAAACACTGGAAAAAAACACTTTTCCTGTGGTTTGGATGTGATTTCTGTGTCTCCCTAAAAAAACTAAAAAAAACATTCACACAGTTGACCTGGAGATCCTTTTGGTGTTTTGGGGGCTGTAGAAAAAAAATCCTCAAAGTTTTGGAGATCCGAAAAGAACAAACTGCGAATAAAGAATATTTGGAGAGGAGTGTAGAAAAAAACATCATCAAAGTTGCCCCGGAGATCCTAATATAAGAGAATTTTGGTGTTTTGGGAGTAGAAAAAAAGACAAAAAAAACATCCTCAAAATTGCCCCGGAGATCCTAAAATAAGAGACTTTTGGTGTTTTGGGGGAGTGTAGCAAAACAAACAAAAAACATTCTCAAAGTTGCCCCGGAGATCCGAAAAGAACAGACTGTGAATAAGTATTTTCCGGAGAGGGACTGGGAAAAAATAAAAAGGGTCAAAGTTGCCCCGGAGATCCGAAAAGAACAGACTGTGAATAAATATTATTTGGAGAGAGGGGTGTAGAAAAAAAAAACCCTCACAGTTGACCCGAAGATCCGAAAAGAACAGAATTTTCATAAATATTTTTTCGAAAGAGGGGTGTAGAAAAAAATAACATCCTCACAGTTGACCCGGAGATCCTAAAAATAAGAGACTGTGAATAAATAATATCCGGAGAAGGAAGTGTAGAAAAAAAAAGAGATTTAAGTATCAATCCTCTACTACTATAATTCAAATAATATTCCTAGGAGATCTCGCTCGACCTCAGACCTACAAAATTGCTTCTATAACAACATTTCCTTAATAAAATGGATACTAATCTAGATTGGGAAGAGCAATTAACTAGAAATAATTCACCAATATCGCCAAAATCAGTCAGAGGTTTAATTGTTGGTAAATCAGGGTGTAAAAAAAAAATTTAATGTTACATCTGTTGTTAAAACTTATCTATTAGATTATGATAAGTTAATAGTTTATGGGAAGTCTTTATTTCAAACAAAATATAAGATAATGAAATGTGGGTTTGATAATAATTTAGATAAGGAGGTAATATTCAATAATTTTAATAATAGAGAGAGTTTTGTAGAAAAAGATATTTCTCCTTGTGAAGTAAGAAAACAAATAGGAAAAACAAAATCTATAAAAAATCCAATGAACTGCGAGTACTTTGAAGATGGTAATTAAATAATTGATGCAAAAAGAATTAAAATCAAGTGATAAAAATCTAATGACATTTGATGACATGTAAGAAAAAACAAAATAAGTGTAATGATTATTATACACGTGGCACACATTCAAATACTGATTGTTTTTATTTATCTCAAAATTAATTTAGTAAACATCGACAAACAATCAAATAAAATAGTAATTTTATATGTTTATTTAAACAAGATAATAAAAATCTACAACATATATTTCAAGATCATGTTTCAACGCCGGGCAGTGGACAGGTAAGCACCTGTAAGGGAGTAGATGATCCGCCCTCGACGAGTCTCCTGCTGCCTTGCAGGTCGGTCTTGGCTGACCAAAGGCTAAGAGAGTTAATCTGACAGAAAACAACCTGCTGCCTTGTAGGTTGGTCTTGAGTGACCAAAGGCTAAGGGAGTTAACCCTGACAGAAAATAACAAGGCCTGGTAGGTAGGGCCTCAAGGTGGTAGCCCCACCATCTACCTAGGGTACAGTGGGCTAATCCCCTGCTTATCCGAAACCTAACTGATGCAGAGAAATAAATATAATATAATCGGCTTGACCTTTTAACTACGAAAATGGAAACAAACCCGACTGTGATGTTTGCAAAATGGAACGTTAGGGCAATAAATGGAAAAGAGTTAGAATTAGTTGAAGAAATGGAAAAATTCAAAATAGACATTTTAGCTATTACAGAAACAAAGAAAAAGGACAAGGAATAGAAAATGTAGGACTAAATCATATTTTAATCTTCTCATGAGCAGATGTCAAAGATAGAGCTAGAGCAGGAGTAGGGCTCCTAGTGCATCAAAGACATGAAAAGCTACTAAAAAGCTGGAAATTTATATGCCCCAGCTATTAGGACAAAGAGACATTAAATTATTAATAGCTTACGGACCAAACGAAGACATACTAAAGAAGAAAAAGATACCTTCGAAAACGATTTACAAATAGCAGCAGAGAATCTTAAACACAAACAGGAACTAATGGTTTTAGGAGATTTAAACGCTAGAGTAGGCAACAATGTAGAAACAGCGGGAGGAGTGATAGGTAAATAAGGAGAGACAACAACTTCTCCAAATGGAGAGAGACTAATATATTTTTGCCTGAAGAATAACATGAAAATAGCCAACATCTTTTTCCTCATAAAGATATCCACAAATATACAAGAGTAAATGAAGACAGGTGTAAAAAGTCAATCATAGACTACATAATATTTAGCAGCTCCTTTTTTTTTTTACAGTACATTGGATGAAAGAGTAAAACGAGGAGCAGAAATATTTAGTGATTATCACATAGTGATTGCCAAAATGAGATTACTGACTGAAGAAAACAAATAGAAAAAGGAAGAAAGAAAGCTACTAAACTCAAAATAGAGGAACTAAAGAAACCAGTAGTAAACTCATATACTGAAGAGGTCTGTGGTAGGAAACAAATTAAAGGAGATAGGAAAAGAACAGCGGGGTGGAATGAGAATGCCAAAACTAAGATCAAAGAAAAGAAGGATGCTCTGAAAGAAATACATGCAAACAAAGTGACCAGAGGATTACAAAGTGAATGAAAAGAACCAAAACTAAGATCAAAGAAAGTGCCTGAAAGAAATACATGCAAAACAAAGTGACCAAGGATATGAAGATTACATTAGAAGAAAAGACTATCAAAGAAAGTATCAAAACAGAAAAATGGGAAGAAGAAAGCAAAACAGGAAAAATGGGAAAAGTTTGGACAAAGACTTCAAGAAAGCTATCAACGAAATCAAAAGCTGTTTTGGGGTGCATCGGCAAATGAAAGCATTGGTACATTTACTGGTTTGCCCTTCCACATACCTACATTCATTTTCTTCATTTTTGAGGAGGCCTTCGCCACTGAATCCATAAATGTGATAAACAAAGAGGACTTAGGATACAACCCTGTCTTACTCCTATGTCTACATCAAATTATGCAGATATGTTTCCAGCTACTCTTACTGCATATGTTGGTGTATTGCAGGAACTTTAATGGCTTCTATAAAATTTTGCTCTACATTGTGTTCTTTTAAGGAATGTAATAGTTCGTCTCTCCTCACAGTGTCAAATGCCTTTTCTATGTCAATAAAACACAGGTGCAAGTCAATGTTTCTCTCAAGGAATTTTTCTATTATTTGTCTAATTGTAAATATGTGGTCTTGTACACTTCTTCCTGGTCTAAATCCACTCTCTAATGCTCTTCAATCTGATCCTCTACTCTTTTCCTTAGTCTCATTTCAGTATCCTGGCATATACCTTTCCCAGGAACGCTAAGTTTGAGCATTCCATAGTTGATCCTTTCTTATGTATTGGTACTACCATTCCCTTTTCCAGTCGTCTAGTACCTGTTTGGACTTCCATGCTTGTTGGCATATTGCACGTAGTAGTTTGTCTGCCTCTCTCCCTTGGTTTTTAATCATTTCTGGATAAACTTGATCTGTTCCTGAGGCTTTTCCTGATTTCAATTTTCTTACGACTGTTTGGATTTCTTCCATTGATATATTTACATCTTCAGCTGTCTCCCCTGGATTACTTGTTACTCTTATAATTGATCTTTACTCCTTGTTTCATTCGTTTTAGAGATTGTGTAATTTGTGAAAATGCTTTCTCCACGTTTCCATGATTTGACTGTCTTTTTCATTATTTCTCCTTTGGCATTTTTAATTTGTCGTATTGGGTATGTGTTGGCCTTTCTCATGCTCTTCATTGCTCCCCAGAACAGCTTTTGATTTCCTTGATAGCTTTCTTGAAGTCTTTGTCGAAACTCTTCCCATTGTTCCTGTTTTGCTTGCATAACTTTCATTTTGGCGATAGTTCTTTTATTCACGTAATTTATATTATCCTCTGGTCTCTTTGTTTGCAAGTATTTCTTCCAGGCATCCTTCTTTTCTTTGATCTTAGTCTTGACATTCTCATTCCACCATGCAGTTATTTTCCTATCTCCTTTAATTTGTTTCCTACCACAGACCTCTTCAGTACAACAGAGGAGTGTTTCTTTATACAATTACCACTTTTCTTCTATTGTGTTATCATTCAGATCCATCTGTCTTTCACTGATAAATCGTTTTATCCTAGATTGGTGTATCTGTTTTACTACTGGTTTATTTAGTTCCTCTATTTTGAGTTTAGTAGCTTTCTTCTCTTTCCTTTTCTATTTGTTTTCTTCAGTCAGTAATCTCATTTTGGCAACCACTAAGTGATGATCACTAAATATTTCTGCTCCTCTGTTTATTCTTGCATCCAATGTACTGTAAAAAAAGGAGCTGCTAAGTATGATGTAGTCTATCATTCACTTTTCACACCTGTCTTCATTCAGTCTTGTATATTTGTGGATATCTTTATGAGGAAAAACGGTATTGGCTATTTTCATGTTATTCTTTAAGCAAAAATCTATTAGTCTCTCCATTTGGAGAAGTTGTTGTCTCTCCTTATTTTCCTATTACTCGTCCTGATGTTTCCAAATTGTTGCATACTCTAGCGTTTAAATCTCCTAAAACCATTAGTTCCTGTTTAGGTTTTTAAAAATTTGCAGTTATTTGTAAATCGTTTTCAAAGATATCGTTTTCTTCTTTAGTTACGTGTTCGTTTTGTCCATAAGTTATTAATAATTTAATTTCTCGTCCTTTTTGTTTAATATTTACCTCTAATGGCTGTGGGCTTATAAATTTCCAACTTTTTAGTAGCTTTTCATGCCTTTTATGCACTAGGAGACCTACTCCTGCTCTAGTTCTATCTTTGACATCTACTCTTGAGAAGATTAAAGTATGATTCGGTCCTACATTTTCTCTTCCTTGTTCTTTTTTCTTTGTTTCTGTAATAGCCAAAATATCCAATTTGAATTTTGTTTCCATTTCTTCAACTCCATGTGTAATTCTAACTTTTTCATTTATTGCCCTAACGTTCCATGTTCCAAAAATCACAGTCCGTATTCGTTTCCAAGTTCGTCTTCGAAAGATCAAGCCAGTTGTATTATATTTATTTCTCTAAATCTGTTTGGTTTTGGATAAGTAGGGGATTAGCCCATTGTACCCTAGGTAGATGATGGGGCTGCCACCTTGAGGCCCCTACCAGGCATTGTTACTTTCTGTCAGGGTTTACTCCTTAGCCTTTAGTCATTCAAGATCAGCCTGCAAGGCAGCAGGTTGTTATTTTCTGTCAGGTTAACTCCCTTAGCCTTTGGTCAACCAAGACCGGCCTGCAAGGCAGCAGGTTGTTTTTTGGAAATTTCTTGATTACTTTTTTATGTAACTCATCACTTAATTCATTAGTCAACGGTTCGTCGCCTAGTCATTTAGTCCCCAAACCTAATGTTTTCTTCGCATCAATTAAATTTTGAACAACCCTCCTGTCTGACCATTCTCTGAATCCGTTTGTTTTAAGAGGTTTTAATCTTGCCAACATCTCTTTATCACAGATTGTATTTTCATCTTTAATTTAGGTGTGTCTCTATAACATAATATATCATGGACTTTAGATATGTCATCCACTTGGTTATATGGTTTAGAATGTGGTAAAGGATTATCTTCTTTATCTAGTCTATTCTCTAACTTAGTAAACGGTCCAGTAAATTTATGAGATAATAAATGCATTTTCTGGCATCCTGTTAATAATTTTATTTGCCAATACTTCACTTTGGTGCTTCTTTAGAAATCTAGATTTTATAACACCACATACAACACATTGGCCTTGTAACATGTTTCTATTATTTTTGGTTTTTCTTTTTTTCTGGATCGGTGGTATCTGTTCTCTTTTTACATTTGAGACAATCTATGTGTTCGCTCCACTTTTGTAAATAAATCAATGGAAAGTAGTGACGATCTTGTTGAATAGTTGAAGATTTCATACTTCCTTACAAACCCTTATCAAATTATGATTTAAAGGATTCCATAAAACAATAAAAAATTAACAATTTCAGAGGAGTATTTTTAAAGAAATGAACTACCTTCTAAAACACATCAGAAAGAATGTGGAATAATTAATCTTTCCGACTCGTCATCACCAGGAACTCAGTGGGTATTGGTATTATAAAAATGATCACAAGAAATATTGTTTTGATTCATATGGTATTCAACCTGTTTTAGAATTAGAAAATTATCTAAATAATCCCAAATACAATATTTATCAAATACAAAAGTTGGGGTTATTTGTGGTCATCTCTGTTTATACTTTTTAAAGAAAATAACTTCTGGTTAGGATTTTAATGATATAATTTTATCATTAATAAAATGAGTGTTAACAAATTTGAGTACACAGAGTCATATGAAGAATATGATGATGATAATAAAATAATTTATCCGTTTCATAGTCATCAGATTAATCTTGATGATTTAGAAAATGTAGAAGGGTTTAATAATCAAGGAAAAAAATAATGGTTTATATGGTTTGAGATTTAAAAAAGTAATGGTATGTATAAAAGAAATGGAAAAAAATTACCAGATGATCTAAAATTATTTGATGAAGAAAAAGTAAAAAAGAATACAAAATTGAATGTTGTTTTTCATAACAACAAATGGAAACTAATCAAACATAAACACGAATGGGATATTAACATCAAAGTTAGAAATAACACAGTTAGTTGTAAAGGGGATTCGCTGGATATATTGAGAATATATAACTCAGGTAAAATGTTCAGTAACTTAGTTCCAGATCAAACAACACGTGGGTACGACTACGACAGTATAAGCAAAGCGTCATCGTGAGTATTTTATTGCTTCAAATGAAAAGAAAAAAATCAAATGGCTCCTGAGCTTGTTCCAAAATTTGAAAATGATATCAATGATCTGAAAGAACCACCAGTTGGGTCCAATGCTTTTTATCTCGGGATATTTATTAGAAGATAATCCAGAAAATATTATTATCGAAGGATTAAATATGACTGTTGAAAAGCTAGATGCTCCTAAACCATTTTTGGATAAAATGTCAGAAAAAATAAGAACGACTTTGTAATTAGATCATCTTCAGAACAATTAAAGCTTAGTGTTGGTAGTGATGTTAATCTAAATAAAATTAAGATAAATATGGGCAGGTATCTGATTAACCGAATTGCTTTTTCTAAATCAAAGATTACAAATGATGAAATTTTTATTCTTATAAAATGAACAAATTAAATCTCTAGTTAATGATGAATAAAATCTATTAATTGGAGGTAGTTCGGCTTCATCAAGTCTTTCAACAGAGTCAATATACTCATAAGGATAAACTCCTTTTTGTTTAAGTAATTTTATATCACCATCAAACTCTTTATCTAGTACAGTACTACAATTTTCATAATGACTATTTAATGCGTCTTCTCTTCTAAAAGACTTTAAACAATTTCTACAAATAAAAGCCTTGTTATTATTCTTATCGTGAAGAAAACTATTAAGATTTTTAATTAAACAATAATGAGTATTAGTTTCATCTTCAATATGTAATAAATCCACAACACAAGCTTCATCTGATTTTGAATTAGAAATATATACAGGATATAAACTTAACTTATCTTTTGGTTTATCTAATGCAAATACATTTATGGATAACCCATGATTTAATTTTTCAACCTTGGGAATATCTTTAAGGGAGATAGGATACGTTAATCCTGTCATGTTTGTTTTGTATTCATATTTTTATTTTTATTTTGAAACCCTTTCTTTACTATCATCAACAGGATATAACTTTGCCAAGACAGACCATAGGAAACATTTGTCATCTTTCAAGCTTTTAACGTTGATAATATTGTGTGATCTGAATGGAGTAGGAATATAAGAAGCAGCCTTTAAATAACTTGCTTCGTAGAGTTTTACTCTTGCTTCGGTTATTCTATCAAAACACAAATCCACTACCTCTTTTTTGATAACTACCAACCCATGTATTAAAACCAGTTATTAGTCTATTGAAATAACTATCTATATCATTCTTTGTTTTAATTATTTCTATTGGGTGAGAATAATAAGCGTCAACTATGTCCATTGCATTTGGAGTTCTATATTCACACTTACGAATTATCTAAATCTTTATTGGAGTATTAGTTATAACTATTTTATCTTTAAGTTTATTGATACAACTAATAGGATTTTCTTCATTAATATCATCAATGATAAACTTTCTAATGATATCACTAAAGTTCTTTGTTTTTATACTATCCATTTTTATATAAAACATTTTAGATAGGAAAATATTCTTAGACTTTTATTTTATAATAATAATCAGATCGATAAGTTGGGTTTCTATTTATGAACTCTTGATAGGCTTGCTTATATGTCTCTTTTTTATTTTGATAGTGGTTTTGTTTCATCGGTTTTTTACATTCTTTACACCTACCCCTATAACCGTCAGGGCATGTTTTCTCTTTTCTATATAATGTATATGGTTTTAAATGATAACATAACTTACATTTTTTCCTCATTTTTAATAGGAAAAATATTATTCGATTATATCCCCTACACCACAATATTTTTCAAAAATAATTTATTCATTCATTAATATACAACATACACTAATTATACAGCATAAACTTATAATGTCGTATTCCTTAATTCGTTGAAATCAAGATCGGAACGACCGGAAAGGAAGTGAACTGAAATGGAAAAGATATCCGAAAGGAATGTTGAAAACTTTTTCGCCAGACAATTTTTCGTCTGCAAATATTTTTTCTGGGTCATTCAAAAAGCGAGATTTCCTAAAATACCACGTAAGGCCGAGCGAGATCTCCTAAGAATAATACTAGAATTATAGCCGTAGAGGATTGATACTTAACTCTCTTTTTTTTTCTACACTGCACTCTCTGAATATTATTTATTCCGTCTCTTATTTAAGAATCTCCGGGTCAACTTTGAGGGTGTTTGTTTTTTTCTACAGTCCCCTCTCCGGAAAATACTTATCCACGGTCTGTTCTTTTCGGATCTCCGGTTCAACTGATAGAATTTTTTTCTTCTGGGGTAGCTCCCAAAACACCAAAGGCTCTTATTTTTGGATCTCCAGGTCAACTGTGTGGATGTTGGGTTGTTTTTTTTTAGGGAGACAGAAATCACCTCCGAAATTACCAGGAAAGGGTTTTCCAGTGTTTCATGTTGGGTTTTTTTTTTTTTTAAGTATGGGGTGAGCCCAACATGTCCAAGCACTCAACTACTGACAGGTGCTTGTATCTGTACGGGGACTAGAGTGTCCATGAGTCTCCTGTCTTCTTTTTGCTCTTGTTCGTGTTCTTGTTCTTGTTCCTTTTCTAGTTCTTGTTGTTCTTTTTCTTCTTCTTGTTTTTGCTCTTGTTATTCTTGTTCTTGTTCATCATCTCCTTCTTCTTCTTCTTCTTCTTCTTCTTCTTCTTCTTCTTCTTCTTCTTCTTCTTCTTCTTCTTCTTCTTGTTCTTGTCTCTCTCTCTCTCTCTCTCTCTCTCTCTCTCTCTCTCTCTCTCTCTCTCTCTCTCTCTCTCTCTCTCTCTCTCTCTCTTTTATCTCGCTTCCTCTTTATCTTTCTCTCTTTATCTCCTATTATGTTTTCGCACGTTTGTGAGTTCAGGTGCTTTCTCGGATGTTCGCGCAAATACTACTTAAGTCAGTGAGAACCGGTAGTACCAACCTTTAAATGAAATGGGGCAGTGGACAAACGCACTCAATGAGTCTCTTGTCTTCCTCTTGTTCTTGTTCTTGTTCTTCTTCTTCTTCTTCTTCTTCTTCTTCTTCTTCTTCTTCTTCTTCTTCTTCTTCTTCTTCTTCTTCTTCTTCTTCTTCTTCTTCTTCTTCTTCTTCTTCTTCTTCTTCTCCTTCTTTTTCTTCTTCTTCTTCTTCTTCTCCTCCTTCGATTGGTTTTGGGTAACGTAGTGATTAGCCCATTGTCCCTATGTAGGTGGACGGGCTGTCACCTTGAGACGTCCTGGCGGACTTTGTCATTTTCTGCTAGGATTCATTCCCTTAGCGTTTGGTCTGCCAAGATCTACCTACAAAGCAGCAGGTTCTGATATTCTGCCACGACTAACTCCTTAGCGTTTGGTCTGCCAAGACCATATAAAAATATTGTACAAAAAATTCAATTTTCCAAAACGCTAATAATATATATAAAAATTATCTGATTATTTCTTTGTTTTCCCCCACTCACCATTCATACCAAATTTCATGAAGATACGTTGAGAAATAAAAAAGTAGATAGGAAATAATGAACAAAACAGGACATTTTGAGAAAATCGTATTTTTCTCTTATTTTCTGTTATTTGTATACATTTTTCTTCCTTAAACCTAAGAAAAGAGTAGGATAATACTTCGAAACATCATAATACCTTGAGAGACTCTCAACTACTTCTTATTGACACTGTTTCAAGTGCACCAGCACGCTTTTACTCATTTAGAGATGGTGCCTTTTGATAATAGGTGCGGCGTAGTTCCGTATTTTCCCGGACGATCTATGGTAATATTCATAATAGTTAGATCTTCAGATAAGTTAATTTTGGATAGCATTTATTGTGACGGTCAAAATGAGTACGAACTTTCGGACTTAAGATAATATTTGTGGCTTTTATTTTATAATAGCTGTGTTGAAAGATAGGCCTACAGAATTCGTATAAGTTCAAAGAATCGATACTGAGGTTGAGAAATAAAAAAAGTAGATAGGAAATAATGAACAAAACAAGACATTTTGAGAAATTCGTATTTTTCTCTTATTTTCTTTATTTGAATACATTTTTCTTCCTTAAACCTAAAAAAAGAGTAGGATAATACTTCGAAACATCAAAATACTTGAGAACTCTCAACTACTTCTTATTGACACTGTTTTAAGTGCACCAGCACGCTTTTACTCATTTAGAGATGGTGCCTTTTGATAATAGATGTGCGGCGTACGTTCCGTATTTTCCCGGCGATCTATGGTAATATTCATAATAGTATAGATCTTCAGATAAGTTAATTTGGGATAACATTTATTGTGACAGTCAAAATGAGTACCAACTTTCCGGACTTAAGATAACATTTGTGGCTTTTATTTTATAATAGCTGTGTTGAAAGATAGGCCT
>JAXRKP010001333.1:120000-132500 GCA_037039925.1 Doris montereyensis | reverse complement strand
AATGACACAGTCCACGTTTCACACACACATAAAACTACTATAGCAATATGCTGTAAACACGATGACACAGTCCATGTTTCACACACATAAAACTACTATAGCAATATAATACTGTAAACACGATGACGTAGTCCATATTTCACACACACATAAAACTACTATAGCAATATGCTGTAAACACGATGACGTAGTCCATGTCACACACACATAAAACTACTATAGCAATATGCTGTAAACACGATGACGTAGTCCATGTTTCACACACATAAAACTACTATAGCAATATGCTGTAAACACGATGACGTAGTCCACGTTTCACACACATAAAACTACTATAGCAATATGCTGTAAACACGATGACGTAGTCCACGTTTCACACACGTAAAACTACTATAGCAATATGCTGTAAACACGATGACGTAGTCCACGTTTCACACACATAAAACTACTATAGCAATATGCTGTAAACACGATGACGTAGTCCACGTTTCACACACACATAAAACTACTATAGCAATATGCTGTAAACACGATGACATAGTCCACGTTTCACACACATAAAACTACTATAGCAATATGCTGTAAACACGATGACGTAGTCCACGTTTCACACACATAAAACTACTATAGCAATATGCTGTAAACACAATGACACAGTCCACGTTTCACACACATACAACTACTATAGCAATATGCTGTAAACACGATGACACAGTCCACGTTTCACACACATAAAACTACTATAGCAATATGCTGTAAACACGATGACACAGTCCATGTTTCACACACATAAAACTACTATAGCAATATGCTGTAAACACGATGACGTAGTCCATGTTTCACACACACATAAAACTATTATAGCAATATGCTGTAAACACGACGACACAGTCCACGTTTCACACACATAAAACTACAATAGCAATATGCTGTAAACACGATGACGTAGTCCACGTTTCACACACATAAAATTACTATAGCAATATGCTGTAAACACGATGACATAGTCCATGTTTCACACACATAAAACTACTGTAGCAATATGCTGTAAACACGATGACATAGTCCATGTTTCACACAGATAAAACTACTATAGCAATATGCTGTAAACACAATGACACAGTCCACATTTCACACACATAAAACTACTATAGCAATATGCTGTAAACACGATGACACAGTCCATGTTTCACACACACATAAAACTACTATAGCAATATGCTGTAAACACGATGACACAGTCCATGTTCCACACACATAAAACTACTATAGCAATATGCTGTAAACACGATGACGTAGTCCATGTTTCACACACATAAAACTACTATAGCAATATGCTGTAAACACGATCACACAGTCCATGTTTCACACACATAAAACTACTATAGCAATATGCTGTAAACACGATGACGTAGTCCATGTTTCACACACACATAAAACTACTATAGCAATATGCTGTAAACACGATGACGTAGTCCATGTCACACACACATAAAACTACTATAGCAATATGCTGTAAACACGATGACATAGTCCATGTTTCACACACACATAAAACTACTATAGCAATATGCTGTAAACACGATGACGTAGTCCACGTTTCACACACATAAAACTACTATAGCAATATGCTGTAAACACGATGACGTAGTCCACGTTTCACACACATAAAACTACTATAGCAATATGCTGTAAACAGGATGACGTAGTCCACGTTTCACACACACATAAAACTACTATAGCAATATGCTGTAAACACGATGACATAGTCCACGTTTCACACACATAAAACTACTATAGCAATATGCTGTAAACACGATGACGTAGTCCATGTTTCACACACACATAAAACTACTATAGCAATATGCTGATGACGTAGTCCATGTCACACACATAAAACTACTATAGCAATGACGTAGTCCATGTTTCACACACATAAAACTACTATAGCAATATGCTGTAAACACGATGACGTAGTCCACGTTTCACACACGTAAAACTACTATAGCAATATGCTGTAAACACGATGACGTAGTCCACGTTTCACACACATAAAACTACTATAGCAATATGCTGTAAACACGATGACATAGTCCACGTTTCATACACATAAAACTACTATAGCAATATGCTGTAAACACGATGACGTAGTCCACGTTTCACACATAAAACTACTATAGCAATATGCTGTAAACACGACGACACAGTCCACGTTTCACACACATAAAACTACTATAGCAATATACTGTAAACACAATGACACAGTCCACGTTTCACACACATAAAACTACTATAGCAATATGCTGTAAACACGATGACACAGTCCACGTTTCACACATAAAACTACTATAGCAATATGCTGTAAACACGATGACACAGTCCACGTTTCACACGCATAAAACTACTATAGCAATATGCTGTAAACACGATGACACAGTCCACGTTTCACACACATAAAACTACTATAGCAATATGCTGTAAACACAATGACACAGTCCACGTTTCACACACATAAAACTACTATAGCAATATGCTGTAAACACAATGACACAGTCCACGTTTCACACACATACAACTACTATAGCAATATGCTGTAAACACGATGACACAGTCCACGTTTCACACACATAAAACTACTATAGCAATATGCTGTAAACACGATGACACAGTCCATGTTTCACACACATAAAACTACTATAGCAATATGCTGTAAACACGATGACGTAGTCCATGTTTCACACACATAAAAACTATTATAGCAATATGCTGTAAACACGACGACACAGTCCACGTTTCACACACATAAAACTACAATAGCAATATGCTGTAAACACGATGACGTAGTCCACGTTTGTAAACACACACATAAAATTACTATAGCAATATGCTGTAAACACGATGACATAGTCCATGTTTCACACACATAAAACTACTATAGCAATATGCTGTAAACACAATGACACAGTCCACATTTCACACACATAAAACTACTATAG
Organism: Doris montereyensis; assembly: GCA_037039925.1. Taxonomy (NCBI): domain Eukaryota; kingdom Metazoa; phylum Mollusca; class Gastropoda; order Nudibranchia; family Dorididae; genus Doris; species Doris montereyensis. The sequence goes on along the minus strand of JAXRKP010001333.1, from coordinate 129,504 downwards.
CAATATGCTGTAAACACGATGACACAGTCCATGTTTCACACAGTACTATAGCAATATGTTAAACACGATGACACAGTCCATGTTCCACACACATAAAACTACTATAGCAATATGCTGTAAACACGATGACGTAGTCCATGTTTCACACACATAAAACTACTATAGCAATATGCTGTAAACACGATGACACCATATGTTTCACACACATAAAACTACTATAGCAATATGCTGTAAACACGATGACGTAGTCCATGTTTCACACACACATAAAACTACTATAGCAATATGCTGTAAACACGATGACGTAATGTTTTCACACACACATAAAACTACTATAGCAATATGCTGTAAACACGATGACATAGTCCATGTTTCACGACACATAAAACTACTATAGCAATATGCTGTAAACACGATGACGAGTCCATATTTCAATATGTATCCACGTTTCACACACACACACATAAAACTACTATAGCAATATGCTGTAAACACGATGACACAGTCCACGTTTCACACACATAAAACTACTATAGCAATATGCTGTAAACACGATGACACAGTCCACGTTTCACATGACACCACATAAAAAAACTACTATAGCAATATGCTGTAAACACGATGACATAGTCCACGTTTCACACACATAAAACTACTATAGCAATATGCTGTAAACACGATGACACAGTCCACGTTTCACACACACACATAAAACTACTATAGCAATATGCTGTAAACACGATGACACAGTCCACGTTTCACACACACATAAAACTACTATAGCAATATGCTGTAAACACGATGACATAGTCCATGTTTCACACACATAAAACTACTATAGCAATATGCTGTAAACACGATGACACAGTCCACGTTTCACACACAGTCATAAAACTACTATAGCAATATGCTGTAAACACGATGACATAGTCCATGTTTCACACACATAAAACTACTATAGCAATATGCTGTAAACACATGACATAGTCCACATGTTGCTGTAAACACGATGACTCCACGTTTCCACACATAAAACTTGTCTTCATGTATGGTGTAAACATGACATAGCGTGTAATGTCTTTGCAATTCCTTACTTAAAAAAAACTACTATAGAAAAAAACACGATGACACAGTCCAGACCTCCAAGCGCACCATAATATTAATAATCTTCATACAAACCTAATAATATCATGCCATGAATTCAGTTCACCGTTACATTACATACATGATGAATGTAGAGATTAGTTAGCTTGGTGGTGGTTGGTTTTATAATACATCCGTTCATTCTCTCCGTTTCTCAGTTTCAGCCCTGAAATTCAGTCACTGTAACCAGACCCTCGCTTCATTGACGCCCAGAAATCACCCCTCTTCTCCCCCCCCCCCCTGCTCAACCGATTATCTCCTGATCACAACACCCCACGTCTCTAAAAAAAAATAGTTACAGACACAATGATATCACTATCACCACGCTGGTTTGAAATCTTCCTATGGGGCATTTCCTTTGATGTTGTACCTAAGGCGCCTTACTACATTATGGAGGCTCAGTGTTGTACACATTAAAAAAAGGCTTCAAAACCGCCACATTATTCTGTTCCATGCAATTATTCTGTGGTATTGGATTGCGGGAACATGATATAATTTGTCCCTAAACTACTAAAGATAATAAAAATAATAATAATTATTATTATTATTATCCTGCTCTCCTCACCCCGACCCGTACCCCCTACTCCTTTACCCCTATCCCCAACCCCTTTTTGTGTCTATCATCGGCTCTTGTTCGTGCTTATTGACCTGTTCTGTTATCTCGTTGGCTGTTGACAAAAACAAAACAAACCTAGCAAAGACAACCAGTAGTAATCCTTTTAAGGCTAAGGCATTAACCATTAACTCAAGTGTTAAACATTTTGACACAGGTGTGCGGCATTTTAAGTATAAAAATGTGAACTGTTTTGATCCACAAAATGAACTGGAGAATATGCAAACAGCGAATACTCATTTAGATTTGAACATTCAAATAGATCTCTAGCATTGTTTATCCTATGATACATCCACGTTTCATATATACATAAAACTACTATATAAATATATATAAACACGATGACATAGTCCATGTTTCATACATAAAACTACTATAGCAATATGCTGTAAACACGATGACACAGTCCACGTTTCTCTCTAAAACTCTATCTCTCTCTCTCTAAACACTCTCTCTCATCTTTCTCTCACATAAAACTACTATAGCAATATGTTCTCACAATCATTTCTCTCTTTCAACTTTTCTTCTTTGGTACATCTCTCCCCCCCTCTCTCTCTGCCTCCCTCCAAAGAAAAGAAGAGACCTCCCTCCCTCCCTCACCCTTCTCCCTCTATATCTCCCTCTCCCTACCACTGTCTCCTTTCTCTCTTATCTCATTAGTTAGCTTGGTCTCTTGGTTTTCTAATACATCCTTCATCTCTCTCTTTCTCTCTCCCTGAAATTCAGTCTCTCTAACTCAGACTCTCCCTTTCGCCCAGAAATCCCTTTCTCTCTTTCTCTCAACTTATCCCTCGATCCCCTCTCCCCCTCTCTCTTCCCCTAGTCCCTCACTCACTGAGTAGTCTACTACCAGCAACACCTGGTTTGAAATCTCCCTCATACAACTCTATTTGTACAAAGCAGGCCTCTATAACTACAACACCACAACGCTCAGCCAATGCCGCCACATTATTCTGTTCGAGACAATTTTTCCTGATTTTTCATTCTTCTTTTAAAGATACAAAATAATAATAGGTGACAGGCATTACCCCTCCATGTTAAACGTTCGTATCCCATAAACGCGTTACCCCTGACGTGAATTCTTAGGGCTATCATCGGCTCTCTGTTCTCGCGCTCCCAGCAAGATATGACTATAAATGACAAAGACTAATGATTGGTAACAACCAGTTATCTTTTGGTCCTTGCAATGTGTTCAAAGCGCTAATTCAAGTAAGGACGTTTTAAGCCTACAAATGATTTTCTTTATTAGATAATTTTATAATAAGTATTACTATTACACGTGTGGTGATATATTCAAGCAGAGGACTAGATTGTGAATCCTATATATATATATATATATATATATCCTATATATATATATATATATATATATATATATATATATATATATATATATAGATAGAGATATATAGAGAGAGAGAGAGAGAGAGAAACTCCGTCTGTCTCTCCTCTCTCCAATTTTTCTCTCTCTCTCTCTCTCTCTCTCTCCCTCTCTCTCTCCCTCTCTTTACCACTCTCTCCTCTCTCTTCCATTCTCTCTCCATCTCTCTCTCTCTCTCTCTCTCCAATTTTTCTCACTCTCCCTCCTCCTCACAGGCAGGCAGGGAGGGGAGGGACTCCTCCCTCTTATCTCATTCTCTCTTTCACTCAGTAGTCTCACAGACACAGACACAGACATAGACAGAGACAGAGACTCTCTCTCAGACAGGAAGGCTCCTCTTTCTCTCACTCCCTCGTGATCTTTTGTTTATCTTACTCACCATTATTACCAAGGTCCACCTACTACCTTTTAAACCTGTCTTCACTTTCTTCAGCCAATGCCGTGCTATGATGTGACGAATTCGACCTGATTTTTCATTCTTCTTTTGGCTCAATGTTCATGTCCCCCAAAGCGCACATTATAAATACATTTTCATGTACCAGATATGATATTTCTAAGACTTGAGTTTTAACAAACAGCAGGTGGTTGGCAGGACGGCTACTGTTTGGCAGAGGACGTAGTGGTGTGTATATATATATATCTTTTCCTATATATATTTTTATATATATTGTGAGTTTGTAATCACAATAACGACAGTGATTTAACACCCTGAGAGATGGCCCAGTGCTATGCTCAGAGACGTTAGGCTATTTAGAGAGAGAGAGGAGAGAGGGAGGGAGATCCGGAGGGAGGGAGAGAGAGAGAGAGAGACAGACAGACACAGACACAGACAGAGAGAGACAGAGACACAGACAGAGACAGACAGGAGGCTACGACATCGATCTTTATCTTACGATATTATTACTGGGCGTATTATTACTCTTTCCCTGCCTCCGTTCTGCTCTTCCTCTCTGGTTATGAATATCCAGTTATAGACTTGATTTGATTTACCCACATCCACAACTAAGGTGATTTTGAGGTGTTTTTATTTATAGGAATTTTAATTTTTGCCCAGACTGCCCTGTAAACAGCTAAGGGATCTTTTACGTGTACAGAGCGTTGTGATCTGCACACGGGACCTCATTGTTACTGCCTGCCTTCGATGCGAGGAGGTGTCGATCCACCTACTTGGATCAGAGGGGGGGGGGGGAGAGGTAGATGTTGCTCTAAGAAAACCGAGAAAACATTTCAAAAGTTGGCGGGGCTCGAACCCTTTACCTTGGATTGAGAGGCTGTCACGTTACCCCCTCCCAGCCCCCATTTATAGACGATCTTGTCAGAGCGTTGTAATGAAGTGTATGGCAGTCAGTTGGTTGAGAAGGAATTTGAATTAAAAACGGTTTGCTGAGGGATACATGATGTAAAGTTTGTGAGCCTGTTGTGTGAGGATATACGGTTGATACGGTTATCAAGCTTTATCTTAAAGACATCTCCGTGCATGATAGTATAGCAAGTAACAGCGTTACTTAAGTCCCTTCTTGGCTTATTGGCTTATACGGAGCCGGATCTTTTATCCCTGGTTTCTGTCGCGTGAAGCGGAACTGGTAATGGTAATCACGGGGGTACTCGGTAGTCCAGAGGCAAAGGTGTGGGCTTCTCAACCAAAAGATAATGGGTTCGAGCCCCGCCAACAGTTGGAAAATATTCTTGAGTTTTTTTCCCTAGTGAAATCTAGGTGGATCGAGTACTAGTTCCACCGGAGGCGGACAATAAAAAGGAAATCTCATGTGAAAATCATAACGCTCTGTGAACGTTAAAGATCCCTTAATATAGCTGTTTACAGTGCAGTCGGGGCAAAAAAATTAAAAAATTCCTACCAAAAACTCGAGAGGGTAAATTGCAATAATACAAATCTTCAGATTAGAATCTAGTAACAACAAAAAAGAAAGAAAAAAGACTTGCATTAGATCTAGTTACTAGGACATTCGAATGCTAAAAAAGAAAAAAAAAGAGAAAAAAAAGGATTATTTTGTTGATATGGTTTGAGCAACATTATGGCAATTTCATGTTGACGCTCGTCACATCTGTTGTGCGTCGTTGTCTTCTTGTTCTAGGTTTTTCCATGCACTAAATGACCCCAAAGAGTATCGATTATTTTGTGACCTCTAAATCAACTTAGTGATGATCTCAATGTTTCCCACTACGTAAAGCTGAAATGAGAAGACAAGGTTTGTGTGCTAGGAACGATGGGTGGGCGGGGTTGGGAGGGGAGGCGGGGGGGGGGAAGGCAGAAGTGATGGAAAGGGAAGAGGAGGAGGAGGGGGTGTAGAAGTGGGGGAACGGAGGGAAATGGAGGGGGAGGGGTCCCTCAGATGAGAAGACGAGGAAAGGAAAGGAAAGACAGAAAAATAGGATTGGGATTGGGGAGGAGTGGGGGGGGAGGGGTATGGTAGTGAGGGAAGGAAGGAGAGTTTACCATTACAGTAAGTACGTTCTTTATGGTGATGGATTGATTTGAAATGTTGCTTTTCGGTAAGGGGTTGGGAATGTGGGGGGGAGGGGGGTTATTCTCTTCTTCCTGGGGTTGCAATGCTAATTCATGATTGAAACGACCTCTTTGGAGATAAAATTTAATCTTCTCTCTGTCTCTCTCTGTCTCTTTCTGTCTCTGTCTATCTGCCTGTCTGTCTCTCTCCCCCCTCTGTCTGTCTGTCTGTCACTCTCTCTCTCTCTCTCTCTCTCTCTCTCTCTCTCTCTCTCTCTCTCTCTCTCTCTCTGTGTGTGTCTCTCTCTCTCTCTCTCTCTCTCTCTCTCTCTCTCTCTCTCTCTCTCTCTCTCTCTCTCTCTCTCTCTCACTCTCTGTCTGTCTCTCTCTCTCTCTCTCTCTCTCTCTCTCTCTCTCTCTCTCTCTCTCTCTCTCTCTCTCTCTCTCTCTCTCTCTCTCTCTCTCTCTCTCTCTCTCTCTCTCTGTCTCTCTCTCTCTGTGTCTGTCTGTCTGTCTGTCTGTCTGTCTGTCTGTCTCTCTCTCTCTCTCTCTCTCTCTCTCTCTCTCTCTCTCTCTCTCTCTCCCTATTTCCCTCTCTCTCCTCTCATATTTCACCTCCCTCATATCACGACATAGTATAAGAATATTAGATATCCTTTCTTGATCATAAAACAGGACATTACATTGTGTTAGTTAACATAATGCTCATAATATCTAATCACAGTCGATCAAAGTTCCGATTTTGTCACCGCGCCCCTCCCCCCACCCCCCCACCCCTCACCCTAACAAAATAAAAAACCACAAAACAAACTGGGATTCCCTAACAATCATAATAAAACAATAATTTATTATGTCTTTGTCTCCCCTACTATTGCAGGTCCGTTGTGGCAGTGTGTACGTGACGTCATCGGACACAGCCCACCGAGGACGCAGTCGGTGTTGTGTGTACCCCCAACGTCCAGGAGAAGAAACGCAAAACCAGCAAGTACACGGTGGCCATAGGCACGTCACACGGACACGGTGAGTTCAGTTCCATGGGGGTTGGGGTGGGGGAGGAGGAGGGGGGGGAGGCCATGGGGTGGCAGTCTTGTTGCCATGGTACCGGTTGATGTTTTCTTTGTAAATACAAGGAATTATTGCATCATGGGTTAGAGGGGGGGGGGGGGGGGGGGGGGTTGGCAAGTTGGTTACCATGGAAACTGCTGATGCTTTTATTTACACACACGCGGAATTGTTGCATTTAGAGGGGGGGGAGTTCTAGTTACCATGGTAGAGGTTTATGGGTTTTTGTAAATACGAGGAAATATTGCATGGGCGGGGGGTTGAAACTATTTGAGAACTAACCCCCTCTCCCCCTCCTCCACCCCCTCCTCGTCTACCCCTCTCCTCGTCTACCCCTCTCCCCCTCTCTTACATTCTTATTTTCTTCTTCTTCGAATATTCTAATAAACAAAAACAACGAACATGTCTGCAACAAAACAAGGCAAAGAAATCCCTAGGGTGCCCCCCCTCCCCCCCCCCCCACCCAAACCTCCTTTTCAAACAAAATAGTACCTTCAACACACTTGCAAATGAACACACTTAGATACATACTTTTATACACGACCAAGCCCCATCTCCCCCCCCCCTACCTTTTACCACCCACGCACACACAAACACACACTCTGATTTTCAACGAGAAAGACGAGCCCTGACTAAAGAATAGCTATTCTGTTCATATTTCCATAGTGTTGTAAGATTTGCCAAACTGTCTAAAGGATTGCTGTTTGTCGAGAAGTGGGGAAAACAAACTATATGACAGAAATAAAGTCCAAAAAAGGCAAAATTTCCTCAGAGAAGTGGAAAAGCAAACTATATGACAGAAATAAAGTCCAAAAAAAGGCAAAAATTTCCTCAAGAATTTCAAAATAAGTAAATGAATTAATAACTAAAGGAATAGATAAATAATAAAGGAGATAAGTGAAAACATAAATATAAGTAGGTAGATGAATATAGATATATTTATAAATTATCAAACAGATAACTAGTATACAGGGATGTAAATCTTTCAGATTTTCTCTGATTTCAGATTATTTGATTGTGTTGAAATTTGGGGGGTAAATTCTCTGTTCTAGTCTAGAAATAGGTCTAGATTCTAGATCTAATTCTATTTAACTTTTGTTATTTCAGATAATTATTTTTTTAATTCACTGATAGATCTATTATATTTTTCGACTGTAAGAATTGAAACCTAAAAACTATGAACAAAAGGAAGTTATTTTCACAATTACATTAATACTATTGTCACGATATCCGTTCGCTATTTGTAAGACGAATTTTCAGAGAATAATCCTCAGACGGCCGAGTTTCCTTCACTATCATTAGTCGGAGATTCTCCGAGGATTCAGAGAATAATTCTCTGACCCACGTAAATAGCCGAAGCGGCGAAATAGACGGTTGGTATAAGGGAAGTAACTCTCATTGGTAAGTATTAAAATTAGTAAACACAACATGGCGTTGTGTTCACAAAGGTCTCTTAACTTTGTGGAGCGAGATACAACAGTTGATGCGATAGATCTAGAGTGTAGGAACAAATTTCGATGGGATTGGTTATTGTTGAAAGAGAATTTAACCAAAGCTTTTGTCAACTGTGAAAGCCAGTGGAGTCATTTTCATCAAGTCCTTGCAAATATATGGCTTTTTGATGTTTTTGACTGTGCTCTCACACACAACAATTTCACAAATACACACACACACACACAAACACAGAGAGAGAGAGAGAGAGAGAGAGAGAGAGAGAGAGAGAGAGAGAGAGAGAGAGAGAGAGAGAGAGAGAGAGAGAGAGAGAGAGAGAGAGAGAGAGAGAGAGAGAGAGAGAGACAGAAACAGACAGACAGACAGACAGCGACAGAGACAGAGACCGAAAAGAGACAAATAGATAGACATACATACAGACATTGGCAGAGTTGGAGAGACAGGGAAAGAGAGTGCAGTCAGTAGACGACGTGACACTTGCTATTTGTGACACCCCGTCACCTTCCCCACATAGATTAGCCATGAGAGTAGAAAAGCAGTAAGTGTAAGTCATCATTGCAGTCTTGACACCACGACGCTATCGTGTATCTACCAAAGGTTAGTCTCATACGAATATTGCGACGTGCAAAGCATTACACCTCGATGGTAAGACAAACACCAAGAATTTGATTCCCCCAACCTCTCAATTAACTTTGAATAGTCGTTGTAATAGCAGTAGCAGCAGCAGCAGTAAATGAAAGCAATCCGAAATAGAAGCTCTAGCAGCAGCAGTAGTAGAAGTCTTAGCAGTAGCAGCAGTAGCAGCCAGCAGTAGTTGCTGTCTAGCAGCAGTGGCAGCCTTAGTAGCAGTGATGGTGGAAGCAGTAGCAGTTTTGCATTAGCCATCGATTCTTGCAATAGGTTGTAGTAGTTTTGTTGTTTCTTTAGTGGGCAGTAGCAGTAGCATCTTTTAGCAGCAGTGTAGCAGCAGCAGCAGTACTAGCAGTAACAGATGTTAGCAGCAGTTAGCAGTTGTTGAACAGCTGTTAGCAGCAGCCAGTGGTGGCAATAACAGATGGTGGTGGTGGTAGCAGTAGTAGTAATAATGTAGTAGTAGATTCAGTAGTAGTAGCAGGCTATGTAGCAGCAATTTTAGAAGTGCAATTGAAGTAGGAAAGAGAATGAAGTAGCAGCCAGAGTAGCAGTTGCAGCAGCATTCAGCAGCAGCAGCAACAGTGACAGCAGAGCAGTATGTTCTTTTGGACAGCAATAAGGAGCAGTAGTAGTTATATTAGTAGAGGTAGTAATATTAGTAGTCGCCTAGTAGTAATTGATAGTTGTATCAGGAGTAATAGTAGTAGTAGTAGTAGTAGTAGTAGTAGTAGTAGTAGTAGTAGTAGTAGTAGTAGT
>JAXRKP010001333.1:85000-117500 GCA_037039925.1 Doris montereyensis | reverse complement strand
TAACAGTAGCAGGTGTAAAGTTTTTATTTGTTTTGTAAATAGTAATGGCTGTGAATAGGTAGAGGACAAGTGAGATGATGACCAGCTCATGACTTGGTAGTCCAGAGGCAAGGTGTCGGCCTTTCAATCAAAAGGTAGTGGGTTCGTATCCGTAATGGTTGAAACATGTTCTCAATTAAATTTTTAAGATATTTTTTTTGCTTTAGCAAAATCTTCTCCTCCCTATCCAGGTACGTAAATCAACGCCTAGTCCCATCTGAGAAGGATGATTAAAAAATGAGGTCTTGTGGGAAAATCACAACACTTGGCTGTTTACAGGGCAGTACGGTCAAATAATAACCCCCCCCCCCCCCCCCCACACACACACACACACACACCAGGTCTTCTCCCCAAGTTTTGCGGACTACTTTTATTGTCTTCAAGTGCCATTTCTTACTTGAAGGACCCCATGTGCCCTGAATGTTTCTGTGGGAGACACCCTCCAGATAGAATCAATAACCCTTTAAGAATAATTTGTTTGGCATGGAAATCAGGTGATTTTATTCAATTTGATTAAATTGCTTACTTACTAACTAATTTACTTACCAATTAATTAATTAATTAATTAGACGATGATAAATAGGTTTATTTGTGTTGTGTAGAGCACAAAAACATTAATGCTAAGTGAAGAAATCCTCAAAATTTGGAGAATATGTTCTGATATATGATTTCATTTACATTATTACATTTACTATAATGTAATTTCATTTTCATTATGATTTTCACTAAGTTGTCCCCCCCCCCCCCCCCCCATTTCTCTCTTCCGGCCCCCATATTATTGCCAGCAGACCAACAAGAGCCAAGCCCCAACAACCATGACGTCACAAATCTACACCACAGAGCCACGTGTCCGAAAGGCGGGTGCCGCCAGGGGGCAGAGCTCAGGGCGGAGGGGCTCGCGTGGCCAACTTTGTGCCGATCCCAGAGCTGGGCATCTTCACGCCCGAACAGCACGTGCTCCAAAACGGTACCTACGCCCAGCACTGCCACCTCCGCGAAGTCAACAACAACAGCAACCACGGCAGTGGCAACAACATGACCCACGACAACAACGATAAAAACTTGAGCGGTTCGCACAACGATCGGAGCCATTGGCACAACAGCAACAACGGGTTTTCCTCGGATGGCAGGCATAGGGCGGGAGGTCAGCACGACTCCCAGGTGGCCTACATCAGAAATCAATACGTGAATTCTGCTATACCCGCCGATCACACGATAACAGCGGGCGCCTCGCACAAGTCAGGCCCATTCTAGCATGAATTCTTCGTTTGAGAGCGGTAATCAAAAGACGTTATGTACAATAGTCACGGCGGCCATTCCGACCAAAGACTTTCAAAACTGGCTACGAAGTTTCTCACTTCCAGAGCCATCAGCAGCAGCAGCCATCGCTGCCACTGCCGCCACCACCACCACCACCACTACAACACCAGGTGTATCACAGCTGTATGGACATTTCAGCTTTGCCCTCCACCGACAGAGATTTCAACTCTTTAAAGTCAAATCCTGGCGGCCTCAAATCCGCCCTCTCACACAAACAACAGCATCAGCCGCAGTCTGTCCATGACGTATGTTCGGACATTGACTCTTTCGCTTCTTCTTCCAATAGAGATCACGATTTTAATACCATAAGCAGTGACCAGACGTACGAGCACAAGTACAAGTCACGCAGAGACAACGAGGACAAATCAAAGAGAAGAAAGGATATGAAAATTTTGAGGGACGAGAGTCCTGGTAGGATGCTGGATCAGTCGTCTCGTTCTCATTCGCTAGGCGATTTGTCTGCCGGTTTGACCTTTTCTCTGGTGGGTCAGAAGAAACCGGATAGCATGTTGAGTGTGGCCACCTGTCCGAACACGGGAAAAGTGAGCAATAATAAACATACCAGTGAAAGCGATGTGACTGGGGCCAGGTATAGTTACGCAGAGCAAAACAATAGCTCGCTCAGTCAGGGCAACAAGATTTACTCCTCAGGAAATGTGGATATGAAGTATATCGATTCTGATTCGAATGATACGACGGACGATGTGGATGGAGATTACCCTCCCCATCCCAAAGGTAGTTCTGCTTTACAACACATCAGAGACCGATTACAAAAGGCTGTGTTGAGTTCCCAGAAAAAATTCCGGACTAATTCTCACTCTTCAAGCGGAGTTACCGCCAACAAATCTGCCACTTCTGATAACCAAAGAGAAACAACTGTTTCTTCTAAGATGTCGACATCAGGCAAATCAAGAGAGGCCCCGGAGGTACCAAAAGCGCTAAAAAGTCAGCGCCAACAGTACAATGATGATTCCTTTTATTCTGAAAGTCGTCACCAACAACATCAGCCGATCATTCAGTCACAACATCAACAGCAACAACAACAACAATATCCAACGAATCGTCAGCGACCAGTTCAACCTCAGCAACCTCTGAACTCAGCCCGACTAGATCGGGCAATATTCTGCCCCTGAGAGCTATCTACCTCCACATACCTCGTCTCCTAAGCGGCGGGATTCTGCAGATACGACGTCCAGCTATCAAAGCGCATTATCAGACCCAAGTCATATCAACAACGCACCTCAGACATCATCATCAAGGTCCAATTACCATAACAGCACCAATGACAACAGAAAGCTTGATTCAGGTACTGACAGATACGTATTGGTGCCCCAGCCGGAGTACGAAAAGTCGCCTCCCAAACCACGGCGGAGTCTTCCACAAGTTTCATTAACGGAGACCTCTGAAAGAATCAAACGCTTCGGAGATCATGAAATCACGCATGTCCAACCATAGCAGCAACAGCAATAGCCGGAACGGCTACTCTGCTGATGGTGGAAGCTCCAGCTCCCAGTGCACGCCGACGCGGATGTCCAGTGTGGAGACAACCGCCTCACGCAAGTCGTCGGTGGAAGCTGGTTCGACAGTGAGACCAACAATGGTAAAACTCTCACTGCTCGAAATGGCGACATTTCTCAATCTAGCGGCGGCCCGACGGCAGAACAAAGAGAAAGATACTCCGCGATGGTGGCGGTGGCAGTGGGGGAGGGAATTTTATCGGCAAATTCACGCGGAAGATCAAGACAGAGGAGGTCTTCATTCTTCTGACCAGCAGGTAAAGAATCCGCTCGCGGTTTCGTGTGCTAGTGATAGTCAGAGGAGAGACGAACGTAAAGTTGCGCCCCAATCGTTTTACAATAACAACCGATACGAACACGATGCCTACAAACGTGTGGACAGAGGAAAATCTTCTCACCCCCAAGTTCTACATCATAATGGTGCGGGTCAAGGTGGCCATAGTCTTAACCCTGAGGATGTGCCGTTGCCGCCTGGGGACCGGAGCAGTGATTCCGGTCAGACCAGCGGCACTAGCAATAGCTACACAGGAAGTGTTCTTGATTCTGGTTACACGACCAACAACGACGGGGAGAATGATCCTTACCACTACCAGCACCACCACCACCACCACAACAACCACAACAATCACAACAACCACAGCAAACATCATCACAGCAGTAACTCCAACAACTCACAACATCCGCCACAAAACGGGAATAACCACTACCCGCAGCAAAACAATCCTCCACCTCTTCATCAACAACACGATCCACAACCAAAATACCCACACCCCCATCACCACCAACAGCTGCGAGGACAACATTCAGAACCCAGAAGTAGCCAACCGCGCCAAGAAAACGAAAGCCTCCTCCGGCGAGCAGTCGACACCGTAGTAACCTCATGAATGCCCATCAATTTGGAAGCGTCCAGAACATCTCCACGGCGCAGGCTCACGGCAACCCGAAAGACAGCTCCAGCGACACTTGGCATCCACTTGTCAATGACAGTGAGTCGTCAAACACTTTCAACTCATTGCCCAAATCGAATGGCCTGCCAGGTCAAAGTAGGTCAACATCCAGGGTGCCATATTCTGCACGAGAATACTCTTCCTCAAACCAAAATGCTCAGATCTTGAGCAATGTCCAGAAGGTTCTGGCTCCCGTGGACTCGAACCGCCAACCAGACAGCAGCAGTAATCCATTTCAGTACAGAACGGCTACACGGAGAAGCTGGGACTTTTCTGACGGCCATGGCTTTGGACTAGTTGAAAATGGCATGCACAATAATCACCGTGGCGAGTCGCTGCTACAGATCCACGGATGTGATATCCCATAAAGACACAGTAAATTCAGCCAGGGACTCTTTGAATCCACAGCCTTTGAACCAACCTCCCCGTCTGTCCGACGCTAATTTTAAAACTGTGAATGCTAGTAAGGAAAATGTAGGTTATCATCAGCATCATCATCAACAACAACATCATCACCAGCAGCAACATAATCATTCTCATCCGTCCAGCGAAATGTCTAGCCACCAGGGACATGCGTACCCCCACGTGGATCCCAAGGCAGATCATCCAACATCGACGTCGTCTTCGTCGTATGCCTACAACAACAACAATACTACCACTGCACCTGAGAGCTACGCACACAGTGCTCAACATGCCCGTGCCTCGGATACTAATCCGCGAAGCAGTGAGCAGTATAAAACGGCCAATCTAGCACAAGCATCCCAGGCAGATCAAGCCAACGTGAAGCAGAGGCCCGTTCCTGTCTCCAGGTCCAACAGAAATGTGCGAGGCAGAACTCTTCCTGGTGGCTTTCGTTACAACGAATCTGACGCGTCGGGCTTTGGCCAGGCGGCGGCCTTCAACTTTGAACTTTCACTGTACCACCTGACGCAGAAGTACGAGTTGTCCCCTCTCTGCCTTGACCTTCCAAAGCATCTGACTCTGAAAGACATGGCGAGTCTAAAGGAAGCCACCGTTGAGATTTGTCTGACTGAATCTCTGGGAATTCCCAGCAGCCCTCAAGGGCAGGCGGCCAAATCGGCAGCCCAGGCTCTGCCTTCACACCGGTCAAGAACGAATTGCAAGTGTCGGGGCCACCAAATATTCTCAAAGTGAACGTCTTGGCTTTCACCAACATCTGGAAGGAGATGGAGAAACATTGCATGCTGGGATTGTTGTTAGAGGCTGACGTTCTGGTAGAGGTAAAAAGATGAATTTTAATTGGTTTTCACTTCTTCTTGTTCATAATGGTTGACTCACTCAATTCCGTAGTATTTCCTTTAAAATCGTGCGAATGAATTGGAATTTAACCGCTTGTAATCTAAATTTTGATTCATGCTTTTAATTTGATTATGATCCATAAAGTGGCGGTTTTGTAATGTATGAAGTTGAAATGGAAGAGAGAATGAAAGTTAAAGAGATGAAGTGTATTATAATTTATTCATTTTGATTTGAAACGTGACCAGAGCAAATTTCCCTTTGGACAAATGAAGACATCTTATCTTATCTGTCTTGTTTTGCAAGTTTGCAGTGCTGCTTCCTTTCCTTTCTTTATCAGTTCCGATTCTACCTTTCGGTGTATGTGTTTAGATACCTGAAATGATCTTTCTCGAAGCTACCCTTTGCTGACATTTTCTGTTTTCTTCTGCGAGTTAAATTTCTTTGCTTTAATGCCTCTTTTACATCTTCGTCCCACTTTCTTCGAGATTTACTTTTTGGTCTTTTATCTAGGGTTGTAGCATTGTATACTATTCTAGCTCTTTTCTTCTCATTCATTCTGTTTACATGCCGAATTCATCTGAGTTGATTTATTTATATCTTTAGTTTTAATGCCATCTGCCTTGGTTTGATCTCTTATAATTTTTGTATTTCTGGTTTTATCTCTTTTAGTTTTTCCTACTTCTCTTCTGAGACATTTCATTTTAGCTGCTTGTGCTCTACTGTATTCCCTGCTGTCTACTAAGGTCCAGGTTTCACTTCCATAGAGGAATGTTGGATAATAAATTGTGTTGTATACCGCCGTTTGTCTTTTTTGCTGTTGACAATCGCCTCACTGCACTAGGGTAAACTGAATGCAGATGACTATCCACGTATGAAATAGGGACCATAACGCGTTTGTAGTGAAACCATAGTGTTGTGAGCTTGTATTCACCACTACACTGATTCAAAGCTCACGTTGGCACAGATTGGGTTTCTTACAATATGTTATGCCTTCTTAAGAAAGGCACTTCACTCTGGTTTCCCCGCTTGACCCAGGTGTAAATGAGTACCCAACTATTGGTAGAGAAAGTTCTTGTCAGAGTTTTAGTACCAAGTGCCTAACAGGCTGTTGTACTAGTGTATGTTCCCCATGGAGTAGAGAAGGACTTTGAGTGAAATGCCTTACGGTCTGTTTTTGTTGTTGTTGTTGTTATTGACTTTGTGTGTCAATCTCTGTACTGTCTGTTGTTGTTGACTTTGTGTGTCAATCTCTGTACTGTCTGTTGTTGTTGTTGTTGTTGTTGACTTTGTGTGTCAATTTCTGTGCTGTCTGTTGTTGTTGTTGTTAACTTTGTGTGTCAATCTCTGTACTGTCTGTTGTTGTTGCTGACTTTGTCTATTGATCTCTGTACTGTCTGTTGTTGTTCTGACTTTGTGTGTCAATCTCTGTACTGTCTGTTATTGTTGTTCTTGTTGTTGTTGACTTTGTGTGTCAATCTCTGTACTGTTGTTGACTTTGTGTGTCAATCTCTGTACTGTCTGTTCTTGTTGTTCTTGTTGTTGTTGATTTTGTGTGTCAATCTCTGTACTGTTGTTGACTTTGTGTGTCAATCTCTGTACTGTTGTTGACTTTGTGTGTCAATCTCTGTACTGTCTGTTGTTGCTGTTGTTGTTGTCTTTGTGTGTCAATCTCTGTACTGTCTGTTGTTGCTGTTGTTGTTGACTTTGTGTGTCAATCTCTGGACTGTCTGTTGTTGTTGACTTTGTGTGTCAATCTCTATACTGTCTGTTGTTGTTGTTGACTTTGTGTGTCAATGTCTGTACTGTCTGTTGTTGTTGTTGTTGACTTTGTGTGTCAATCTCTTTACTGTCTGTTGTTGTTGAGTTTTTTTTTGTGTCAATCTCTTTACTGTCTGTTGTTGTTGTTGTTGACTTTGTGTGTCAATCTTTGTACTGTCTGTTGTCGTTGTTGTTGTTGACTTTGTGTGTCAATCTCTGTACTGTCTGTTGTTGTTGTTGACTTTGTGTGTCAATCTCTGTACTGTTGTTGACTTTGTGTGTCAATCTCTGTACTGTCTGTTGTTGTTGTTGTTGACTTTGTGTGTCAATCTCTGTACTGTCTGTTGTTGTTGTTGTTGACTTTGTGTGTCAATCTCTGTACTGTTGTTGACTTTGTGTGTCAATCTCTGTACTGCCTGTTGTTGTTGTTGTTGACTTTGTGTGTTAATCTCTGTACTGTCTGTTGTTGTTGTTGTTGACTTTGTGTGTCAATCTCTGTACTGTCTGTTGTTGTTGTTGACTTTGTGTGTCAACCTCTTTACTGTCTGTTGTTGTTGCGTTTTTTGTGTGTCGATCTCTGGACTGTCTGTTATTGCTTGTGTCAATCTCTGGACTGTCTGTTGTTGTTGACTTTTTGTGTGTCAATCTCTGGACTGTCTGTTGTTGCTTGTGTCAATCTCTGGACTGTCTGTTGTTGTTGAGTTTTTTGTGTCAATCTCTGGACTGTCTGTTGTTGCTTGTGTCAATCTCTGGACTGTCTGTTGTTGCTTTTGTTTTTGTGTGTCAAGCTCTGGAAGCTCTGGACTGTCTGTTTTTGACTTTGTGTGTCAATCTCTGTACTGTCTGTTGTTGTTGTTTTTGTTGTTGTCAATCTCTGGACTGTCTGTTGTTGTTGAGTTTTTTGTGTCAATCTCTGGACTGTCTGTTGTTGTTGTTTTTGTGTGTCAAGGTCTGGAAGCTCTGGGCTGTCTGTTTTTGTTGTTGAGTTTGTGTGTCAATCTCTGGAAGCTCTGGACTGTCTGTTTTTGTTGTTGACTGTGTGTGTCAATCTCTGTACTGTCTGTTGTTGTTGTTGAGTTTGTGTGTCAATCTCTGCACTGTCTGACATTCTGTCTGCCTATAGAATGTGTCACTATACATGTATTATCATGATTTCAGAGTGTATAACATTTTTAGTATGTGTTTGTGTTGTTGTGTGCGTGTATATGGGCATGTGCCCATCTGTATATGTGTAAGTATGTGTGTGTGCGTGTGTGTGTGAATACCAATCTTATGGCAAATTCATATTTGGTTGGCAGTTGTTACCTTTCTCTCTTTTTACACTTTCTTTCAATGTGCTTTTTTTTTCTGTTTAACTTGACCTTGACCTTGAGATCGTGGCACATGGTGGATGAACTCATTTTTTTGCAATTATGGAAATAAACAACCCAACATTAACCAAACAGAACTCTCTTAATTCACCGCCATAGTATGCAATGGGTGAAGGGAATTTGTTTCTTTCTGTTTCAATTTTTTTAATCTGCCTATCCCGCAGACGTTTTTTTTTATATACAGTTTTACAGTTTGAAATGAATTCGTATAGATGTTGTTTAACTTCTTCAGTGGTCGGAGCGTTCGTAATGCTGGTTGGAAGCACATTCCTTTCTGCAATTGCGCGGCATTGCGCAAAGACTATGTATTTGTATGGAATGTTAAAACAAAAAAGAAATAACAAATATCTACAAACTCTAGGAAAGAAACCAACAGTAACACAACAAGCATTTCCTAAACCAATACAGTTTCTAATTACATATATATTTTAACTCTCCCCCCCCCCCCCCATCACCAGGTCAACGGCTGGTTTTGTCTGGGAGCAGACGTCACCTACCTGCAACGTATTGTGGAGAACTGTCAAGGGACCATCACTCTGACGGTGGCCAGACCGAGGGAGTCAGACGAAAAGAGGGTAGCTTCCTTTTATCTAATTTGGTTTCTTAATAAATTAATAATACGTCAGTGTTATGTATGTGTGTTAAATGTGTAGAGTGTTGATATGTATATAGGTGAATGTATGTATGTATTTATTTGTATATAATATGTATGTGTATGTATGAGCGTATATTTACTTATGTATGGATGTGTATTTTTATGTGTGTACTGTTTAAAAAAAACCCCGTTTAAACTGTATCAAATACTGTAAATTCGAGCAACATATATAAATAATATACATATATATAATAGTAAATTTCTTCTTTTTAAGGGGGTGACGGGGTTCAGTTCAGTTATAAACACTTTGGCTATAACTTTGCACACACGTTATTCTGTTCAATATTAAGCCGCACCCAGTAGCTTTTTGGGATAAATGAAACAGTTTTCACTTTATGAATTTTAAAATAATGCGCATAGCAACCTTTTCCAATTTTTGGCAAATTTAAACCCCCCAAAAATTTGTTTTGCAAAAATTTGAAGTCATATCGAAAAAAAAGCTACTGGGTGAATTTTTTTTTTGCATTTTAGATGTTATATACCAAATTTGGAGGCAATCGGACAATAAAGAAAAAGTAGATCGCATATCACTGTCAAAAAGTAACATTTTGAGAATATTGCATTTAAAATCCCCCGCATTATTTTAATGTTTTTTTCGCATATAAACCTATAAAATAATAATATAACACTTTGAACCATCATACAAGCGTGAGAGGCTATCAAATACTTCTTGTCGACCCTATTTCAACTGCTCCAGATCCCTTATATACTCATGTCGGGATGGCATTTTTCTTATAACAGGTGGGCGAAATGTTTCCCTGGCCCTTAATATTTGACCGATCTTAGCTAACATTGACAATAATTAGTTAAAAGTAGATTTTTTGGATAGAATACCTTTTGGTAATTAAAATGAGTACTAACTTGTTATACTTTAGGCAAAATTTCCGGCATTTATGGCACAACTGATGTGTTGAAGGTTTTCTAAATATTTTTTTTATAAAACGAAAGAATCAATACTGAGCCTTCGTTATGGTATGAATGTCAAGGGAATAAACTGCTTCATCCAGTAGTGCAATAAAAGAGTCCCCCCCCCCCCCCCCCCCCCCATTAATTTGATCAAATGAACAGCTCATTTATTATGTACCATCATATTTATTCTATGCTCATATTTATTTTGTTAATGAAATATTTATTTATTTATTTTGTATTTATGTATTTATTTATTTATTTATTTATTTATTTATTTGTTTATTATTCACTTACTGAGTTATTTATTTAGATATTTACTCATTAGATAATTTTATTAATTAATTAATATATGCTCAACTTGTCCTTCATGTAGAAATGCAGAGGTAATTTGAGTTGTTTAAAAAATGTTTTAAAAGAGAATAAAGGGAGAGGGTCATTTTGTAAGAAGCATGTAAATAATGGGTTGTCTTGCTATCAACTTTAAAAATAACATATATCATAGTAATTAAAAAATAACATATATCATAGTAATTAAAAAATAACATATATCATAGTAATTAAAAAATAACATATATCATAGTAATTAAAAAATAACATATATCATAGTAATTTAAAAATAACATATATCATAGTAATTTAAAAATAACATATATCATAGTAATTTAAAAATAAGATATATCATAGTAATTAAAAAAAAAAACCCAAAAAGGTAGACCCTACCTATTGATCCGTTAAAATTAATTCTATTTACCACCTTGATTTTCATCAACAGTACAAAGGTCAGACTCCTGCAGAAAGGGTCAAAAGTTTGGAGTCTGAGATCTCCCGTCTAGATGACCTGATACACACGAGAGATGCAAAGATCAAGGAGCTTACTGCGACAGCTACAGCGGTGTCGACTGGGAAGCAGATTCTGAGCAATGTCAACGGCGAGGTGCCGTGCGAAGGGATGGTGATAGGAGAAGATGAATACGTGGTGTAGACACATAATATGTAGTTGAAACGGTGTTAGATGGATACGTAGTGTAAACACATGTAGTTGAAACAGATAGAATAGAATACCAACGTGCTATACTTTAGACAAAACTGCAGGATTTTTATAGTAGAACAGATGTGTTGAAAGTTGGGTCTGTATCATCGTGTCTGATACTGAGCTTCCCATACGGTATCACTGAGATGGGAATGAACTGCTCCGTCCAATAATTCAATAAAATGGATTTGGTACATTTTCGGAGGGAAATAAAGTTCTTAGGACACCCTCCCCCACAAACACACACTTTCCCCACTCAACCCAGATGCAAAGTAGCTTGGAAGTGAAACCTGCTTCATTCTAGTGTCCTGTCCTGGCAGTAATGCTATAGAAATTGGGATAAGCTCTGGCTTTATGGGCCGTAATTGCCTTGAATGAACTTTGCTTTTATGTACCCAAAACAAAGTGAGACAGACAGAATAATGATATACTCATATATATATATATATATATATATATATATATATATATATATATATATATATATATATATATATATATATATATATATATATATATATACACATATATACACACACACTGATATGTACCTCAATATTCAAGCGCAAAGTTTTGGAAGAAGAGAAAGAAAAGAAAAAGAATACACAAAAGAGCAAGACAAAAATATGTGTGTGGTTTTGACAAATACGTTTCTAAGGTGACAATTTTCAAAACGTGTTTTGTTGCATTAATAACCGATAACCCAATATATTATGAGCATTCTAACTCTTGTAAGGCTAACCTGCCGGCTTACCTCAATATGGGTCAATAATCTCGTTCCGCTGTGTACGAGGATTCTGCACGTGGCACCGATAGCTTTCTCCCCCCGCTGACGAGGCTGTCGTGCTTGACCACGACGTACCTGTGATTATTGTGATTGTTTTTTCATCTTCGTTGAGTGAGGTGACATAGCGGACAATTCATTTTGTTATTATTGTCATCGTGTTTATATTGCATTGTTTTTACTAACAATAACATCTATTACAGCCTACTTTTATTAAATATGAAAAGGAATAATACTGCAGTTGGCCCATTACTAATGAAGAGGAATATGAAAGGTATAACTAGTATAAGTATAATACTAAAAGATAGAAAACCGGTCAGGACCGAGAAATCTTCAGGGTGCCCAACCTTCATAAGCAACAAGGAGACATAGAAACAAATAAACACTATACAATGCTGGACGAAACTAATACTAATAGAGCCATTGGTGCAGTGACCCATCGAGCAATATTCATCAACAAAGCAAGCCTCATAACAACAGGAAGAAAAGACCAAAAAAAAGTAGAAAACGAAATACAACTGCCATAAGAGAGACGGAGAGCGAGGAGGGAGGGAGGGATAGAAAGGGAGAGAGAACGAGGAAAGGAAACAAACAGGAGACATAAAAGAGAGAGAGAGAGAGAGAGAGAGAGAGAGAGAGAGAGAGAGAGAGAGAGGGAAAGGGAGAGGGAGGGAGGGAGGGAGGGGGAGAAAGAGAGAGAGAGAGAGAGAGAGAGAGAGAGAGAGAGAGAGAGAGAGAGAGAGAGAGAGAGAGAGGGGGGGGATGAGGTAACATATAGAGCGGGAGGTGGGAGGGGGACACGTGGCTGCATGGTCAGGCTTTACTCCAGTCATTCAATAAAAACGTGGTTGGCTGTGTCGAGAGGAATCAATTTCATTCTGGTATCTAAATAAAATAATGGAACTATAATACTAATACTAGAGGAAATGTCCAACCGCTATCCGCTATTCCCATGGCCGAGTCCAATATGCATAGGTAACACATTCCCATGATGAAAGAAACTGGCCCCCATTTCATTGCTTTCACAAGTGTGCAATGTGATTGGCCACTGATAACTTTTATTTATATCAATCACTATTTCTTGCTTGTGGGTGGTGCTTCTTACTAAAGTAATTGACATCTGTCCAGAAGTTGCGTCGGTCATACGAAGACAAGAGTTTTTGGTTTTGTACACTTTGCAGAGGGTCCACAGCCTGCATTTGAGCTCTTGTGTGTTGCAGTATCTCTTTATAAGAATATATGGAGTGTATGTTAGCCTCGGAAATGAACTGTCACTTTTACCCATTTAGAATAATAGACTTTCTCTGTTTGATATGGCGTGGGTTGATCAGCGTAATTGGTCAGAATAGAGGCATTCCCAAAACCCGTCTTGAGTGCACTGCAGTGCAGTTATATGGGACCTGCCACTAATGCCGAGTCTTGCTGGAAGGCTGGGAGTGATTAAAATATACGGGACCCGCCACTAGCGTAAGTGTGCTTAGAGTGACCACCAGCATGCAAATATACAGGACCCGCCTGGAAAGGGTTAAACTTTACTTGGTGAAGATTGGTAGATTTTTTCCCCCAGTTAGCTCTAAATTTGCGGAATTAAACACTTTTGAACCCTGACCTTTTGACTCTAATTTAATCCTTCACCTGACCTCCTGAGACCCACCGTTATTAAGCCACAGCGGGCATGCGGTATAGAGGCAAGTAAGAGTCGGAGGCCGCCTACTGGAGCGTGGCATACAGACGGGTTCGAAGGGTTCAGACTTTATTGTTGATTTTGTCTACTACCAGACTCATTTCAATGCGCCATTAGCCTGTGGAACTTACCACAGGTTTTAGATATGATGTGTTTCATTAGTTTCAATAGGACTCTGAGATCACTGCAATGGTTAACGGGTAAATTTCAAAGAAACAAGTTTCAATTAGGTTTGGAATGGAATAAGGGACATAACTGCATAAAAACATTTGCATATTGTTTTGATTAAAAACGTCCCTTCTGGAAGTAAGCTATCACTATCAGTTTGTGGTTGTCCCTTGGGAAGCGAAGGGGTTAAGAACAGTTGGCTGGCTAACTGCACCATTGGTGGAAAAAAGAAAAAGAAAGAAAAATGACAGACTTATAGTCCATGTCTCCGCACAAGTATAGGCTCACAGACTGGACATCATTTATAAATTGCCTTTAAAGTCCCTTTTGGGGGGGGGGGCATACAGCTTGTCAGGCACATCATACTAATACTCTGACGTTAGATATTAGTACTCTATCTATAGCTGGGTACTCACTCACTCACACGCACTCACGCCTGAGTCGAATGAGGAAAGCAGAGTGGAAGTACCCTTCACTACGTTCTGAAAAAGAAACACCTGGACTAGCCATGGGTTTTGAACCAGTGTCGCCGTGATTACAAAAGTGTTTGCAGTGTTACAGTTTTGCCACCAGGCTTCAATTGATACTCATGCCTTGATCTGTACATATCAACATCAAAAGGCAAATTTTCTATGAATTAATTTATCCAGTCCATTTTTGTGTACAGTTTTTGAATACACTCATAACAGCTGTGAGTAAGAAAATATTTGATATATATTACATATGTATTATTATTAATATTATATTGTGCATTGAAAAATGAACTTTTCTTTATGTAAATTTCATAAGATGTTTATAAATAAGATCTGTATATAGTATATAGTAAGGAAAAAGTGAAAACAGTTATGTTTGCTGTAATTATCCCATATATAATATAGTTGTATAAATATATATACTATTTACACATTTTAATATTTGTAACATTTTGTGTATTTGACAAGATACAAAGTATAAAAAAAGCGCATGTGAAAATTATCTCACAGACTTTGTTTGTTAGATTTGTTTTTTGTTTTGTTTTTTTGTTGTCGTTTTCTCTTTGTAGTTATTTTTTAAATATTTCATGCCACCAAGAGATATTTTATTGTCACTGAATTCACCCACTCCCCTAGGCATCGTAAGAGGTTGCTGATATTCCACCAAGAGATATTTTATTGTCATTGAATTCACCCACTCCCCTAGGCATCGTAAGAGGTTGCTGATATTCCACCAAGAGATATTTTATTGTCACTGAATTCACCCACTCCCCTAGGCATCGTAAGAGGTTGCTGATATGCCACCAAGAGATATTTTATTGTCACTGAATTCACCCACTCCCCTAGGCATCGTAAGAGGTTGCTGATATGCCACCAAGAGATATTTTATTGTCACTCTGAATTGAACCACTTCCCTAGGCATCGTAAGAGGCATCGTAAGAGGTTGCCAATATGCCACCAAGAGATATTTTATTGTCACTGAATTGAACCACTCCCCTAGGCATCGTAAGAGGTTGCCAATATGCCACCAAGAGATATTTTATTGTCACTGAATTGAACCACTCCCCTAGGCATCGTAAGAGGTTGCCGATATGCCACCAAGAGATATTTTGTTGTCACTGAATTCATCCACCCCCTAGGCATCGTAAGAGGTTGCCGATAGCTCGTTCGGTAGGGCATTCAACTACTACTCTACCACCCAGGAGATTTGAGTTCGATTCTCAGTCCAGATATATTTTTCTGATCCTCCTGTAAACTTAAAAGGTAGATAGGTCTGTTCAAACTTGACGACAACGAAGACGATTTGGATAGCTATGGCAAATGAACTCATTATGCCACATGCAAAGAGCCTTGATTTTTTATTTTGATTTGATTTTACCCACATCCACAACTAAGGTGATCCCGGAGTTTTTGGTAGGATTTTTTAATTTTGCCCGTACTGCCCTGTAAACAACCAAGGTATCTTTAATGTGCATAGGGTGTTGTGATCTGCACACAGGGCCTCCTTTTTATCGTCTGTCTCCTATGGGTCTAGTTGCTTGAAAAAACTTGGGAAATATTTTCAACCAATGGCGGAGCTTGAACCCACTACCTTTCGGATGAGATACGGACACCTTGCTTCTGGACTATCGAATCCTCATTGCAAATTGCATAGAGACAAAGAGACTCGACTCCTTATTACTCTACACTCAACTTTGAGCATGGATACTTTACTTTGCAACGGATCGTAGCCCCGTGGTTGGACTTCTGAATCTTGAGGTCTTGGGTTTGAATCCTGGAAGTGAAAATCAGAGGTCCTACTCCCAGCAGGAAATTGTTTGTCGCTTAATCTGGGGTCGAGGTGCTACGTCTTTCCTTCAACTGTTTGTCTGTGGAATTTGTCTGCCTTCCGAAGTCTTGGATGCCAGCACTCTGTTAGTCAGAGTTTTGTTAAACAAATTTCATCTTATATTAACTATTGAAGTGATGTGTTCCCTGTCATGCAACACTGTTGTATGGCATTGGTGGACGAGTGGTTAGGCTACTGGGTGTGATCATGAGGTACCAGATTCGAATCCTGTCAAAGCCAGGCCCGACGTGGTGTTCCTTTTGAAAGACACTTACCAAAACATGCATTTTCACCACCCAACCCATGTGCCCCATGGGTACAATCACTAGATTGGGAGTAAAAATCTGCATCAGACTAGAGTTCTGTCCAGAAAGTGATTATTATTATCACCTGTTACGCTTCACACTATAGAAACTGATAAGCTCTGGCTCTATGGGCCGTAATGGCCTTGAAGGAAGTTTACTTTATAGTCAACACTGTAGAAACTGATAAGCTCTGGCTCTATGGGCCGTAATGGCCTTGAAGGAAGTTTACTTTATAGTCAACACTGTAGAAAGCGATTTGAATCTTTCTTCTATACCATTTTGCCTTTGTGTTACGTTTGCTATACCATGTGCATGTATGTGATTAACCTTGTAGTTTTAGGAATGTGCATGTAGACCTGCCCTCCACCATAGGAGCTTTCTACATTTCGACAAGGATGAAGAATAATGCTAATAATAATAATAATAATAATAATGCTAATAATAATAATAATAATAACTAATAATAATAATAATAATAATAATAATAATAATAATAATAATACTACCACCACCACCACCACCACCACCACCACCACCACCACCACTACTACTACTAATTATTATTATAATAAAAAGAGGAGGAGGAGGACACAATGGGCATGTGGAAAGTGATGAATAATGATAAGAAATACTATTCAGGTCCCGTAGAGAGGCTTCATATTTTTTCGTGTCATCATTTGTTTTTTGGGTAAGGCACTAACTGTCTTAGTGCCAAAAAACCCCCGATGCTGCTCCATCCATGCCAAATTAATTCTATCCCATGCAAGAGGGAAAAACCCCGATATTGCTCCATCCATGCCAAATTAATTCTATCCCATGCAAGAGGGAAAAAAACCCCGATATTGCTCCATCCATGCCAAATTAATTCTATCCCATGCAAGAATGATGATACATTTTAAAGGCGTATAACTTTGCTAAAGAGTAGAAGATGAGATTGAAGAACATCAGACTCGGACTCAGAGTGGATTTAGACCAGGACAACTAGACAAATAATAGAAAAATTCTTTGAAGGAAATATTGACTTGCACCTGTGTTTTAATGACTTAGAAAAGACATTTGACACTGTGAGGAGGGACGAACTATGACATTCCATAAAAGAACATAATGTAGGGCAAAATTTTATAGAAGCTAATAATTTTTCTTTACAATAAACCAAAAAATTCAGTGAGAGAAGCTGGAAACATATTTGAAAAATTTGTTGTAGATAAAGGAGTAAGACAGGGTTGTATCCTAATTCGTCTTTTGTTTATCATCAGTATAATATCACATTTATGGATTCAGTCGAAAAGGCATGCTCAAAAATGAAGAAAACGACTGTGGGTATGTGGAAACTCAAACCAGTAAGTCTATCAATGCTTTCATTGACGAAGCCTAGCTCTACTCGTCTACACGGAAGTGAAGCATGCGTGTGGATACAGTGCGGTCAAACCATTGTAGGTCAACTCGGTTTCTCTTTAACTTTAAAGGGATTGTCACGGTGCCTAAATTAGAGAGAGGGCTATAATAACAAATTAGTTCCATAGGCATTATTAAAAGATTATGATTATTATATTCATGAGTGTGTGTGTGTGTGTGTAGTGTGTGAATGTGGGAACCATTTATGAATCAAATTTTAATGTCAAGCTCGGAAAGCAAAATTGGTCCACCTCTTAAGGGGCTGTCAGTGTCACAGGTCAAGATCAAGCTCGAGCTCGAGCTTTTCGAACTTTAAGTGTTGATTCTAAAGACAGGTCGATCTTTGAACAGTCAAGCTTTGCTCATCTTTAATATTGAGCGTGCTTTGATCTTTCTCGTGCTCTTCATTGTCCCCCAGAACAGCTTTTGATTTCCTTGATAGCTTTCTTGAAGTCTTTGTCCAAGCTCTTCCCACTGTTCCTGTTTTGCTTTAATTTCTTCCTCTTTGGCGATACTTCTTTTATTCACGTCATCTATCCTATCCTCTGGTCTCTTTGTTTTCAAGTAATTCTTCCAGGCATCCTTCTTTTCTTTGATCTTAATCTTGACATTATCATTGCACCATTTTGTTCTTTTCCCATCTACTTTAATTTATTTCCTACCACAGACCACAGACCTCTTCAGTACAACCGAAGAGTGTGCTTGATACTTTTGCCACTTTTCTTCTATTGCGCTATCATTCAGATCCATCTGCCTGATAAATCTTTTATCCTAGATTTGTATATCTGTTTTACATTTGGTTTATTTAGTTCTTTCATTTTGAGATTAGAAGCTTTCTTCTCTATCCTTTTCTACTGGTAGTTTTCCTCAGTCAGTAATCTCACAATCAGTAGGTGATGATCACTAAATATTTCAGCTCCTCTGTTTACTCTAGCATCCATTGTACTGTAAAAAAGGGAGCTGCTAACTATTATGTGGTCTATAATTGACTTTTCACATCTGTCTTCATTTACTCTTGTATTTTTGTAAATATCTTTATGAGGAAAAAAGATGTTGGCTATTTTCATATTATTCTTTATGCAAAAGTCTATCAGTCTTTCTCCATTTGAAGAAGTTGTTGTCTCTCCGTCTTTTCTCATGTCTCTACATTATTGCCTACTCATGCGTTTGAATCTCCTAAAACCTTTAATTCGTGTTTGAAGTGTTTGGGTTTCAGATTCTCTGCAGCTGTTTGTAAATCGTTTCGAAAATATGTTTTTCTTCTTTGGTGTCCACTTTGTTTGGTCCATAAACTATTGGTAATTTAATTTGTCTTCTTTTCAATTTAATATTTACCTCTAATAGCCGTGGCGGCCGGTGGCTGAGCGACTAGGCTGCTGGACTGTAGATCATGAGGTCCCGATTTCGATTCCTAGTAAAGCTAGATCCGACGTTGTGCTCATTGGGATTGGGTAAGACACTTTACCGAGGTGTAAATGTGTACAAACACTAACTTGGGTAAGACAATTGACACCCATTTTCCCTACTTTACCGAGGTGTAAATGTGTACAAACATTAACTTGGGTAAGACAATTGACACCCATTTTCCCCACTTTACCCAGGTGCAAATGGGTACAAACACTAACTTGGGTAAGACAATTGACACCCATTTTCCCTACCTTACCGAGGTGTAAATGTGTACAAACATTAACTTGGGTAAGACAATTGACACCCATTTTCCCTACCTTACCGAGGTGTAAATGGGTACAAACACTAACTTGGGTAAGATACTTTACACCCATTTTCCCCACTTTACCCAGGTGTAAATGGGTACAAAGACTAACTTGGGTAAGACCCTTTACACCCATTTTCCCCACTTTACACAGGTGTAAATGTGTACAAACACTAACTTGGGTAAGAGACTTTACACCCATTTTCCCCACTTTACCCAGGTGTAAATGGGTACAAATACTAACTTGGGTAAGACACTTTACACCCATTTTCCCCACTTTACCCAGGTGTAAATGGGTACAAACACTAACTTGGGTAAGACACTTTACACCCATTTTCCCCACTTTACCCAGGTGTAAATGGGTACAAAGACTAACTTGGGTAAGACCCTTTACACCCATTTTCCCCACTTTACACAGGTGTAAATGTGTACAAACACTAACTTGGGTAAGAGACTTTACACCCATTTTCCCCACTTTACCCAGGTGTAAATGGGTACAAATACTAACTTGGGTAAGACACTTTACACCCATTTTCCCCACTTTACACAGGTGTAAATGTGTACATACACTAACTTGGGTAAGAGACTTTACACCCATTTTCCCCACTTTACCCAGGTGTAAATGGGTACAAATACTAACTTGGGTAAGACGCTTTACACCCATTTTCCCCACGTTACACAGGTGTAAATGGGTACAAATACTAACTTGGGTAAGATACTTTACACCCATTTTCCCCACTTTCCCCAGGTGTAAATGTGTACAAACACTAACTTGGGTAAAACCTGCGACAGACTAGCGTTGTGGTCAGGAGGGGATTATTATTATTATCAACAGCCCCGCTTCATGCTATTGAAACCCGGATAAGCTCTAGCTCTGTGGCCTGTAACCTTGAAGGAACTTGCTGCTCGCCAGATCGGCCGCGCTCTGCGCCTGGCATCCTCAGCCTCCGTGTGCCTGAGTTTACTACACGAAGAGTTTCCCTGAACACATTTTTAAACATTATTTGATATAGACAATTTTAACCACTACCATTGTACTCGGCATGTCTAAATTAGCTGAAAAAAATATTAAAGTTTTTTTATCATATGGTTGCCATGGGAATGCCACCATCTTGGAATTTCATTGCAAAAATACCTACAACTTCATTTCAAATAGGCTTTTTTAGTTAGGAACAAATTTGGCTATAAATTTGCATGCACGTTATTCGATTGAATATCTAGTCGTGTCCAGTAGTGTTTTTGGATAAATTAAACGGTTTTGATTTTATGAATTTTTTGGCAAATTTAATCACAAAAAATTCCTTTTGCAAAAATTTGAAGAGATATAAGAAATTGCTACTGGGTGACATTCTTTGTGTTATAGATGTTATATACCATATTTGGGGGCAATCGGACAATAGATAAAAAAATTAGATCGCATATCACTGTCAAATTGTAACATTTTGAGAAAATCGCATTTTTAAACAATTTTTTCCATTATTTGAATGTTTTATTCGCATCTAAACCTTTAAAAGAAGAGTATAATACTTTGAAACATCATACAATCGTGAGAGGCTATCAAATACTTCTTGTCGACCCTATTTCAACTGCTCCAGATCTTTACACTCATGTTGGGATGGCATTTTTCTTATAACAGGTGTGCGGAATGTTTCACGTAATATTCGGCCGACCTTACCTAATATTGACAATAATTCCTCAAAAACACATGTTTCAGATAAAGTACTGTGTGGTAATTAAAATGAGTACCAACTTGTTAATTATACTTTAAACAAAATTTTTGGCTTTTATGGTACAACCGATGTGTTGAAAGTTAGGCCGGTAGTATCATTTCTAAAAACAATCGTATAAAACTATGAAAGAACAGATACTGAGCCTTTGTTATGGTATCACTGTGAAGGGAATAAACTGCTCCAACCAATAGTGCAATAAAAGAGATTTGTCCGATTTGTGGTAAAAATACCTTCCACAGCACTTGTCCCGCTTGTCCGGGTGGGCTTTCCAGCTAGATCTAGTATTAATTAGTAATAACGCCAATAATACAAACAGTTATAAACACGAGTGCCGAATGATCTGAATGAAACAAAGGAGATAACACATGTGTTTCGTAACTTCAGATGAAATTTAGTGTTGAGTCCCTTGGAACATCGCTTTGGTTGTGATCTTTCGTTTGTATTTACTGGGCATCATTTTGTCTATTCAGTTGCTTTGCAAACCCCTGCCCCTAGACATGATTCTTTTTGCATCTTTCAACCGCCCGCCCCCCCTCATACACCCCTATCTCATCTTATTCTTTTCATTCATGTTTTCTCAAATGCTCATCTTTCCCTCTTTACTCGTATTTTCTTTTATTATCATCTGTTTCCTCTTTACTCATGTTTTCTCAAATGCTCATCTTTCTCTTTTACTCATGTTTTCTCTAATTCTCATCTTTCCTCTTTACTCATGTTTTCTCTAATTCTCATCTTTCCTCTTTACTCATGTTTTCTCTAATTTTCATCTTTCCTCTTTACTCATGTTTTCTCTAATTTTCATCTTTCCTCTTTACTCATGTTTTCTCTACTTCTCATCTTTCTCTCTTTACTCATGTTTTCTCTAATTTTCATCTTTCCTCTTTACTCATGTTTTCTCTAATGCTCATCTTTCCCTCTTTAATCATGTTTTCTCTACTTCTCATCTTTCCTCTTTACTCATGTTTCCTCAAATGCTCATCTTTCCCTCTTTAATCATGTTTTCTCTAATTCTCATCTTTCCTCTTAACTCATGTTTTCTCTAATTCTCATCTTTTCCTTTCACTCATATTTTCTTTTATTAACATCTCCTTTCATGTTTCTCTAATTCTCATCTTTCTCTCTTTACTCGTGTTTTCTCTAATTCTCATATTTTCCCTTTACTTTCGTTTTCTCTAATTCGCATCTTTCCCCTTTTCTCAAGTTGTCTAATTCTCATCTTTCCCTCTTTACTCATGTTTTCTCAAATTCACATTTTTCCTTGTTACTCACGTTTTCTCTAATTCTCATCTTTCCCCTTTACTCAAGTTTTGTCTAATTCTCATTTTTCCTCTTTACTCATGTTTTGTCTAATTCTCATCTTTCCTTTTTTACTCATGTTTTCTATAATTTTCATCTTCCCTTTCATACTTGATTTCTCTACGTCTCATCTTTCCCTCTTTACTCGTGTTTTCTCTAATTCTCATCTTTCCTTCTTTACTCGTGTTTTCTCTAATTCTCATCTTTCCCTCTTTACTTTTTTTCTAATTCTCATCTTTCCCTCTTTACTCATGTTTTCTCTAATTCTCATCTTTCCCTCTTCACTCATGTTTTCTCTCTTTCCCTCTTCACTCATTTTTCTCTAATTCTCATCTTTCTCTTCCTCTGTTTTCTCTATTGTCATCTTTCCTCTTTCTCTCATGTTTTCTCTAATTCTCATCTTTCCCTCTTTACTCATGTTTTCTAATTCTCATCTTTCCCTCTTCATCATGTTTTCTCTAATTCTCATCTTCCCCCTTCACTCATGTTTTCTCTAATTCTAATCTTTCCTCTTTACTCACGTTTTCTCTTATTGTCATTTCCTCCCCTTCACTCATGTTTTCTCTTATTCTCATCTTTGCCTCTTCACTCATGTCTCTCTTATTGTCATCTTTCCCTCTTCACTCATGTTTTCTCTTATTCTCATCTTTGCCTCTTCACTTATGTTTTCTCTTATTCTCATCTTTACCTCTTCACTCACGTCTCTCTTATTCTCATCTTTGCCTCTTCACTCATGTCTCTCTTATTCTCATCTTTCCCTCTTCACTTATGTTTTCTCTTATTCTCATCTTTACCTCTTCACTCACGTCTCTTTATTCTCATCTTTGCCTCTTCACTCATGTTTTCTCTAATTCTCATCTTTCCCTCTTCACTTATGTTTTCTCTAATTCTCATCTTTCTTCTTTACTCAAGTTTTCTCTATTTCTCTTCTTTCTCTCTTCATGCATGTTTTCTGTTATTATCATCTTGTCTTCTTTACTCATGTTTTCTCTAATTCTCATCTTGCCTTCTTCATTCATGTTTTCTCTTATTCTCATCTTGTCCTCTTTACTCATGTTTTCTCTTATCCTCATCTTCCTTGGGGCCGTAATGGTCAGATTCAAGGAAGTTTACTTACTTTACTTTACTAGAAAGTTTGAACTCTACTCCTGGTCATTTTACGCTCAACTCTGATTCTTGTGTATGGAGCTTATCCAAACCCTGAGTCTTGAGTATGGAACTTATCCAAACTCTGATTCTTTGTGTATGGAACTTATCCAAACTCTGAGTCTTGAGTATGGAACTTATCCAATCTCTGATTCTTGTGTATGGAACTTATCCAAACTCTGAGCCTTGAGTATGGAACTTATCCAAACTCTGAGTCTTGAGTATGGAACTTATCCAAACTCTGAGTCTTGAGTATGGAGCTTATCTCAACTCTGTCTTGAGTATGGAGCTTATCCCAACTCTGAGTCTTGAGTATAGAGCTTATCCCAACTCGTAGCCTTCAGTATGGAGTGTATCCCAACTCTGAGTCTTGAGTATGGAGCTTATCCCAGTCTTGAATATGGCTTATCTCAAATCTGAGTCTTGAGTATGGGGCATATTCCAACTCTGAGCCTTGAGTATGGAGCTTATCTCAAGTCTGAGTCTTGAGTATGGAGCTTATCTCAACTCTGAGTCTTGGGTATGGACCTTATCTCAACTCTGAATCTTGAGTATGGAGCTTATCCAACTCTGAGTCTTGAGTATGGAGCTTATCCCAACTCTGAGTCTTGAGTATGGAGCTTATCTCAACTTTGAATCTTGAGTATGGAGCTTATACCAACTCTGAGTCTTGAGTATGGCGGTTATCCCAACTCTGAGCCTTGAGTATGGAGCTTATCCCAACTCTGAGTCTTGAGTATGGACCTTATCCCAACTCTGAATCTTGAATATGGAGCTTATCTCAACTCTGAGCCTTGAGTATGGAGCTTATCCCAACTCTGAGTCTTGAGTATGGAGCTTATCCCAACTCTGAGTCTTGAGTATGGAGCTTATCCCAACTCTGAGTCTTGAGTATGGAGCTTATCCCAACTCTGAGTCTTGAGTATGGAGCTTATGTTATAATTTGTTTAAGTTTTTACTTAGATGTAAAAAAAAATGGGTACCGGCAGCAGGTGGAGACTCAATTCTGCGACAGACTTGAAGTTAAAAAGGTATCTAGTAAATGCATCATCGTAGGTTTTGCTTCACACTGTATGTACAATTTTTGATTCGATTTGAATTTACCCACATCCACAAGTAAGGTGATCTCTGGTGTTGTCTGGCAATGGTGGTAGGCTTTTTAATTTTTGCCCAGACTGCCCTGTAGTGTAAGCAGCCAAGGGATCTTTAACGTGAGCAGAGTGGTGTGGTTTGCACTGGGTCTCCTTTTACCCCGGTCTGTCTACCACGAGACTAGATGCCGTCCACCCACCTGGACCAGGGAGGGAAGGGAGGGGGGGGGGAGGTGGATTTTACTGGAAAAAAGAAGTTTTCAACCGCTTGGGCTTGAACCAACGACCTGTTTTGGTTGAGAGGCCGACACCTTGCTCACTTTTTAAAAAACCGAGAGACACTGACTTAATAGGCCGAAAACAAAAACTGTAAACAATTTCACTTAAAAAGGAATTTAAAAATTAAAATCAATAAACATTTTGTTTTGTTTTTTATCTTTGGATATAAAACAAACACAGTCTTTGATTTGATTTGATTCGATTTACCCACGTCCACAACTAAGGTGATCTCGGGTTTTTTTTGGTAGGATTTTAAATTTTACCCTGTAAGCAGCCAAGGGATCTTTAACGTGCACAAAGTGTTGTGCTCTGCACACGGGACCTCCTTTTTATCGTCCGTTTCGATGGGACTAGGTGTCGATCCACCTACAAGGACCAAGGGTTGGGGACGGGAGTAGATGTTACTCAAAAAAAGCTCGAGAACAGTTTTCAACTGTCAGGGGGGCTAGAACACACTAGCTTTTTGATTGGTTAAGAGGCCGACACCTTGCTTCTGGACTACCGAGTCCCCCCCCCCCCCCCTGCCCCTCAGCAGTTTTACAAGAAAGAAGTTTCCTTGCATAGAAAGTTGTTTTGCACTTAAAAAACTTTAAAAAATAAATATTATCGATGGTGTTTTCCTAATTAGAGGCGTTTTACCTTGAAATAATCACATACATAGATGCACGTATAAATGCTTTATATAATCACATACATAGATGCATGTATAAATGCTTTATATAATCACATACATAGATGCACGTATAAATGCTTTATATAATCACATACATAGATGCACGTATAAATGCTTTATATAATCACATACATAGATGCATTTACATGCTTTATATAATCACATACATAGATGCACGTATAAATGCTTTATATAATCACATACATAGATGCACGTATAAATGCTTTATATAATCACATACATAGATGCACGTATAAATGCTTTATATAATCACATACATAGATGCACGTATAAATGCTTTATATAATCACATACATAGATGCACGTATAAATGCTTTATATAATCACATACATAGATGCACGTATAAATGCTTTATATAATCACATACATAGATGCACGTATACATGCTTTATATAATCACATACATAGATGCACGTGCATGCTTTATATAATCACATTTATATAATCACATAATCACATACATAGATGCACGTATAAATGCTTTATATAATCACATACATAGATGCACGTATACATGCTTTATATAATCACATACATAGATGCACGTATACATGCTTTATATAATCACATACATAGATGCACGTATACATGCTTTATATAATAACAGACTGAAAGAAAAAAAAGCAACCAACAACACAATTTTCATGAAATAGGAATAAGCCCATTACATTTTTTTTTATTAAAACAAAAAGGAGAAGAAAGTGTTCATGAAATTTTCATGTTATTTGTAAATTGTTGAAGAAAGCTATTTTTACGGCTAAATTAAAATATCAAACAGAGACAATTAAGTATTGTTTTAATTCAACTAAAACATTTACAGACACACACACACACACACACACACACACAAACACGTACACATTTGACTCTCCTACAAACGTGATTTTTCTATGGAGATTATATTAGATAAAGTCGTCGTAGTGTTGTTATAGCTGACTTATCAAAAGCCGAACATTCACTAGAGTTTTCATCACTTCCAGGCTAGGCAAAATCGCCCACTTGAGTTTTAATTACGTTGAGGCCAGGAAAATCACCCACTTGAGGTTTCATCACGTCCAGGCCAGGAAAAATCGCCCACTTGAGGTTTCATCACTTCCAGGCCAGAAAAAATCGCCCAGTTTTCATCACTTCTAGGCCAGAAAAACTCCCCACTTGAGTTTTCATCACTTCCAGGCCAGGCAAACGCGTCCATTTGAAATTTCATCACTTCCAGACCTGACAAAAACCGTGACATCATCATCCGCTCATTGTTTTATCGTGTGGGGAAGGGGGATAGAGGGGCAGGGGCAGGGCGAGGTAACATCTATAGTATTACATGTACTATTATTATTTCCCCCTCGAGTCAGATCTAGCAGTGACAAAAAAACCCTCAAATGCATACGAAAACCTAATAATTGTGTGTGTATGTATGTATGTATGTATGTATGTATGTATGTATGTATGTATGTATGTATGTATGTATGTATGTATGTATGTATGTATTTGTGTGTGTATGTATGTATGTATGTATGTAACTATGTATGTTTGTTTGTTTGTGAGTGTGTGTATGTAATGTATGTAATGTATGTATGTATGTATGTATGTATGTATGTATTTATGTATGTATGTGTATGTATGTATATATGTATGTATATGTGTATGTAATGTATACATGTATGTATGTATATATGTATGTATATATGTATGTATGTATGTATGTATGTATGTATGTATGAATGTATGTATGTATGTATGTATGTATGTATGTATGTATGTATGTATGTATGTATGTATGTATGTATGTATGTATGTATGTATGTATGTATGTAAATGCATGTATGCATGTCTGTATGTATGTATGTATGTATTGTACAACGACAATAAATCAAATGATATTATTTGTTATTATTGTTTGTGAGTGTGTGTATGTAATGTATGTAATGTATGTATGTATGTATCTATATATGTATGTGTATGTATGTATGTATATGTGTATGTAATGTATATATGTATGTGTGTATGTATGTATATATGTATGTATGTATGTATATATGTATGTATGTATGTATGTATGCATGTATGTATGTATGTATGTATGTATGTATGTATGTATGTATGTATGTATGTATGTATGTATGTATGTATGTATGTATGTATGTATTTATGTATTTATGTATGTATGTATGTATGTATGTATGTGAAAGCATGTATGTTTGTCAGTGTTATGGGTGGCGACGACTAGGACATATTTTTTGCTCCAGCTCCGATGAAGACGCCGCCAATAATGAATAAGATAAAACCGACGATGCAGAGAGCGAAGGAGAAGCCGAGGTCTCCTACGCTCTTAAGAGGTTCGTAGATCTCGGCTACGAAGACGATTACTCCAATGAAATTGCAGACAGCTGGGGATGGAAATGATAACACCAATGAAATTGCAGACAGCTGGGAATGGAAATGATTACATCAGTGAGATTGAACACAGCTGGGGATGGAAATGATTACTCCAATGAAATTGAAGACAACTGGAGGTGGAAATGATTACATCAATAAGATTGAAGACAGCTGGGGATGGACATGATACACCAATGAAATTGAAGACAGCTGGGGATGACAATGATTACACCAATGAGATTAAAGACAGATGGGGATGGAAATGATTACACCGATGAGATTGAAGACAGCTTTGGATGGAAATTGTTACACCAATGAGATTGAAGACAGCTGGTAATGGAAATGATTACACCAATGAAATCAAAGACAGCTGGGGATAGAAATGATTACACCAAAGAGATTGAAGACAGCTGGGGATAGAAATGATTACACCAATGAGATTGAAGACAGCTGGGGATAGAAATGATTACACCAATGAAATTGAAGACAGCTGGGGATCGAAAGGATTACAGCAATGAGATTAAAGACAGCTGGGGATGGAAATAATTACACCAATAAGATTAAAGACAGCTGTGGATGAAAATGATTACACCAATGAGATTGAAGACAGCTGGGGATAGAAATAATTACACCAATGAGATTGAAGACAGCTGTGGATGGAAATGATTACACCAATGAAATTGAAGACAGATGGGGATGACAATGATTACACCAATGAGATTAAAGACAGATGGGGATGGAAATGATTACACCGATGAGATTGAAGACAGCTTTGGATGGAAATGATTACACCAATGAGAATGAAGACAGCTGGGGATGGAAATGATTACACTAATGAGATTAAAGACAGCTGGGGATAGAAATGATTACACCAAAGAGATTGAAGACAGCTGGGAATAGAAATGATTACACCAATGAGATTGAAGACAGCTGTGGATAGAAATGATTACACCAATGAAATTGAAGACAGCTGGGGATCGAAAAGATTACAGCAATGAGATTAAAGACAGCTGGGGATGGAAATAATTACACCAATAAGATTAAAGACAGCTGGGGATGAAAATGATTACACCAATGAGATTGAAGACAGCTGGGGATAGAAATAATTACACCAATGAGATTGAAGACAGCTGTGGATGGAAATGATTACACCAATGAAATTGAAGGCAACTGGGGATACACATGATTACACCAATGAGATTGAATATAGCTGAGGATGGAAATGATTACACCAATGAGATTGAAGACAACTGGGGATGGAAATGATTACACGAATGAGATTAAACACAGCTCGCTCGGGATGGAAACGATTACACCAATGGCATTGAAAACTGCTCAGGATTGGAAATAACCACACAAATAAGATTGAAGACAACGGGGGATGTGAAGAATTACACCACTGAGATTAAAGACAGCTAGGTGTGGAAATGATTACAGCTATGAGACTGGCACTTCTAGGGGAGGAAATAATAGCATTAATGAGATTGAAGAGAGCTAGGGCTGGAAATAATTATATCAATGGGATTAAAGACAGCTAGTGGTAGAGATAATTACAGCAATGAGACTGAAGACAGCTAGGGATGGAAATAATTACATCAATGAAATTAAAAACAGCTTGAGATGGAAATGATTACACCAATGATATTGAAGAAAGCTAAGGGTGGAAATAATTACTTAAATGAGATTGAAGATAGCTGGGGCTAGAAATAATTACATCAATGAGATTGAAGACAGCTAGCGTTGGAAGCAATTACACAATTGAAATTGAAGACAGCTAGGAATGGAAATTATTACAACAGTGAGATTGAAGACAGCTAGAATGGAATTCAATACATCAATGAAACTGAAGACAGCTAGGAATGGAACTTATTACATCAATGAGACTGGAGATAGCTAGGAATGGAATTTATTAAATTAATGAGATTGAAGACAGCTCGGAAAGGAATTTATTACACTAATCAGATTGAAGACAGCCAGAATAGAACTTATTACATCAATGAGATTGAAAACAGCAATGAATGAAACTTATTACATCAATGAGAATGACAACAGCTATGAATGGAACTTATTACATCAATGAGATTGAAAACAGCCAGAAATGGAACTTATTACACCAATGAGATTGAAAACAGCTAGGAATGGAGCTTATTACATCAATGATATTGAAAACAGCTAGTAATTGAACTTATTACATCAATGAAATTGAAGACAGCTACGAATGGAACTTATTACACCAATGATATTAAAGACAGCTAGAATGGAACTTATTACATCAATGAGATTGAAAACAGCTAGGAATGGAACTTATTACACCAATGATATTGAAGACAGCCAGGAATGGAACTTATTACACCAATGAGATCGAAAACAGCTAGGAATGGAACTTATTACAACAATGAAATTAAAAACAGCTACGAATAGAACTTATTACACCAATGAGATTGAAAACAGCTAGGAGTGGAACTTATTAATTACATCAATGAGATTGAAGACAGCTAGGAATGGAAGTTATTACATCAATGAGATTGAAAACAGCTAGGGATGGAACTTATTACATCAATGATATTGAAAACAGCTAGTAATGGAACTTATTACATCAATGAGATTGAAAACAGCTACGAATGGAACTTATTACACCAATGATATCGATGTGGCAATGTGAACTATCTAAATAGTTGTGAATAATACGAAGGAGCCACAGTGGAGTGAAGTCAAAGGCGAAATATGACAGTAAGTGACAACTCCACTAATAAAGACAGAACAAACACGTGACGTTTCGGGTACAACCCTTCGTCAGACAACAAATGAGATGTTCTGTCTTTATTAGTGGAGTTATCACTTATTGTCATATTTTGCCTTTGACTTCACTCCACTGTGGCTCCTTCGTATTATTCACAACTATTTAGGTAGTTCACATTGCCACATCTCTCTGTTGTTTACGTTATTTATCTTTTTTTCTAAATATTTCTCGTTTATTGTCTGACGAGGGGTTATACCCGAAACGTCACGTGTTTGTTCTGTCTTTATTAGTGGAGTTGTCACTTACTGTCATATTTCGCCTTTGACTTCACTCCACTGTGGCTCCTTCGTATTATACATTGATGATATTGAAGACAGCTTGGAATGGAACTTATTACATCAATGATATTGAAGACAGCCAGGAATGGAACTTATTACATCAATGATATTGAAGACAGCCAGGAATGGAGCTTATTACATGAATGATATTGAAGAAGGCTTGGAATATAACTTATTACATCAATGATATTGAAGACAGCCAGGAATGGAACTTATTACATCAATGATATTGAAGACAGCTTGGAATGGAATTTATTACACCAATGATATTGAAGACAGGTTGCAATGGAACTTATTACATCAATGATATTGAAGACAGCTTGAAATGGAACTTCTTACATCAATGATATTAAAAACAGCTTGGAATGGAACTTATTACATCAATGATATTGAAGACAGCTAGGAATAGAACTTATTACATCAATGAGATTGAAGACAGCTGAGAATGGAACTGATTACATCAATGATATTAAAA
This sequence comes from Doris montereyensis, assembly GCA_037039925.1. NCBI lineage: Eukaryota > Metazoa > Mollusca > Gastropoda > Nudibranchia > Dorididae > Doris > Doris montereyensis. The sequence goes on along the minus strand of JAXRKP010001333.1, from coordinate 86,187 downwards.
AACAGCTTCGAATGGAACTTATGACATCAATGATATTGAAGACAGCTAAGAATGGAACTTATTACATCAATGATATTGCAGACAGCTAGAATGGAACCTGTTACATCAATGAGATTGAAAACAGCAAGGAATGGAACTTATTACATCAGTGAGATTGAAAACAGCCAGGAATGGAACTTATTACATCAATGAGATTGAAAACAGCTAGGAATGGAACTTATTACATTAATGAGGTTGAAAACATCTAGGAATGGAACTTATTACACCAATGAGTTTGAAAACAGCTAGGAATGGAACTTATTGCACCAATGAGTTTGAAAAACTGCTAGGAATGGAACTTATTGCACCAATGAGTTTGAAGATAGCTAGGAATGGAACATATTACACCAATGAGTTAGAAGACAGCTAGGAATGTAACTTATTACACCAATGACTTTGAAAACAGCTAGGAATGGAACATATTACACCAATGAGTTTGAAGACAACTAGGAATGGAACATATTACATCAATGAGATTGAAAAACAGCTAGTAATGCAACTTATTACTCCAGTGAGATTGAAAACAGCCAGGAATGGAACTTATTACATCAATGAGATTGAAAACAGCCAGGAATGGAACTTATTACATCAATGAGATTGAAAACAGCTAGGAATGGAACTTATTACATCAATGAGGTTGAAAACATCTAGGAATGGAACTTATTACACCAATGAGTTTGAAAACAACTAGGAATGGAACTTATTGCACCAATGAGTTTGAAAATAGCTAGGAATGGAACTTATTGCACCAATGAGTTTGAAAACAGCTAGGAATGGAACTTATTGCACCAATGAGTTTGAAAACAGCTAGGAATGGAACTTATGGCACCAATGAGTTTGAATATAGCTAGGAATGGAACATATTACACCAATGAGTTAGAAGACAGCTAGGAATGTAACTTATTACACCAATGACTTTGAAAACAGCTAGAATGGAACATATTACACCAATGAGTTTGAAGACAACTAGGAATGGAACATATTACATCAACGAGATTGAAAACAGCTAGTAATGCAACTTATTACTCCAGTGAGATTGAAAACAGCTAGAATGGAACTTATTACACCAATGAGTTTGAAAACATATAGGAATGAAACATATTACATCAATGAGTTTGAAAACAGCTAGAATGGAACTTATTACATCA
>JAXRKP010001333.1:45000-80000 GCA_037039925.1 Doris montereyensis | reverse complement strand
AAGGCCCGCAATCGCTGTTCCTACTAAGTGCACGACTGCAATTGCCATCTTGGAGTCTGAAAATCGAAAGGACGGGTGGGAGTAGGCAGTGGAAGGAGGAGGGGGCAATAAAGAGATATTGTTATTATTGTTAATGATAGAGAGTGGAAAGCGTTCGTTGTTAACATGGATTTCACCCTATCACACTAAGACATGGATTTCACCCTATCACACTAAGACATGAATTTCACCCTCTCACACTAAGACATGGCTTTCACCTTATCACACTAAGACATGGATTTCACCTTATCACACTAAGACATGGCTTTCACCTTATCACACTAAGACATGGCATTCACCTTATCACACTAAGACATGGCTTTCACCTTATCACACTAAGACATGAATTTCACCCAATCACACTAAGACATGGCTTTCACCTTATCACACTAAGACATGGATTTCACCCTCTCACACTAAAACATGAATTTCATCCTATCACACTAAAACATGGCTGTCACCTTATCACACTAAGACATGGATTTTACCCTATCACACTAAGACATGGCTTTCACCTATCACACTAAGACATGGATTTCACCCTATCACACTAAGACATGGATTTTACCCTATCACACTAAGACATGGCTTTCACCCTATCACACTAAGATATGGATTTCACCCTATCATACTAAGACATGGCTTTCACCCTATCACACTAAGACATGGATTTCACCCTATCACACTAAGACATGGATTTCACCCTATCACACTAAGACATGGATTTTACCCTATCACACTAAGACATGGCTTTCATCCTATCACACTAAGACATGGATTTCACCCTATCACACTAAGACATGGATTTCACCCCTATTACACTAAGACATGGATTTCACCCTATCACACTAAGACATGGCTTTCACCCTATCACACTAAGACATGGATTTCACCTTATCACACTAAGACATGGATTTCACCCTATCACACTAAGACATGAATTTCACCCTATCACACTAAGACATGGCTTTCACCTTATCACACTAAGACATGGATTTCACCCTATCATACCAAGACATAGACTTCACTTTATCACACTAAGACATGAATTTCACCCTATCACACTAAGACATGGCTTTCACCTTATCACACTAAGACATGGATTTCATCCTATCACACTAAGACATGGATTTCACCCTAGCACACTAAGATATGGATTTCACCCTAGCACACTAAGACATGGATTTCACTCTATCACACTAAGACATGGATTTCACCCTATCACACTAAGACATGGATTTGACTCTATCACACTGAGACATTGATTTCATGCTAGCACAATACCAGATTGATTTCACCCTCGCACACTAAGACATGGATTTCACCCTATCACACTAAGACATGGATTTCACCCTATCACACTAAGACATGTGTTTCATCCTATCACACTAAGACATGAATTTTACCCTATCACACTCAGACATGGATTTCACCCTATCACACTAAGACATGGATTTCACCCTAGCACACTAAGACATGGATTTCATCCTATCACACTAAGACATGGATTTCACCCTATCACACTAAGACATGGATTTGACCCTAGCACACTAAGATATAGATTTCACCCTAGCATACTAAGAGATGTGTTTCACCCTATCACACTAAGACATGGATTTCACCCTATCACACTAAGACATGAATTTCATCCTAGCACACTAAGACATGGATTTCACCCTAGTGCACTAAGAGATGAATTTCACAGTAAGACATATATCATCACTAAAGACATGGATTTCACTCACACTAAGACATATTTCACAGCTAAGACATGGATTTCACTCTATCACACTAAGACATGGATTTCACCCTATCACACTAAGACATGGATTTTACACTATCACACTAAGACATGGATTTCAAAGACATGGATTTCACCCTATCAGACTAAGACACCGATTTCACCCTATCACACTAAGACATGGATTTCACCCTATCACACTAAGACATGGATTTACACCACGGATTTGACTCTATCACACTAAGACATGGATTTCACCCTATCACACTAAGACATGGATTTCACCCTATCACACTAAGACATGGATTTCACCCTATCACACTAAGACATGGACTATCACACTAAGACATGGATTTCACCCTATCACACTAAGACATGGATTTCACCCTATCACACTAAGACATGGATTTCACCTATCACACTAAGACATGGATTTCACCCTATCACACTAAGACATGGATTTCACCCTATCACATCTAAGACATGGATTTCACCCTATCACACTAAGACATGGATTTCACTCTATCACACTAAGACATCGATTTCACCCTATCACATTAAGACATGGATTTCACCCTATCACACTAAGACATGGATTTCACTCTATCACACTAAGACATGGATTTCACCCTATAAGACATGGATTTCACTAAGACATGGATTTCACCCTATCACACTAAGACATGGATTTCACCCTAAGACATGAGATTTTACACTAAGACATGGATTTCACCCTATCACACTAAGACATGGATTTCACCCTATCACACTAAGACATGGATTTCACCCTACATGGACACTAAGACATGGATTTCACCCTATCACACTAAGACATGGATTTAAGACATGGATTTCACCCTATCACACTAAGACATGGATTTCACCCTATCACACTAAGACATGGATTTCACTCCTATCACACTAAGACATGGATTTCACCCTATCACACTAAGACATGGATTTCACTCTATCACACTAAGACATGGATTTCACCCTATCACACTAAGACATGGATTTCACCCTATCACACTAAGACATGGATTTCACCCTAGCACACTAAGACATGGATTTCACTCTATCACACTAAGACATGGATTTCACTAAGACATGGATTTCACCCTATCACACTAAGACATGGATTTCACCCTATCACACTAAGACATGGATTTCACCCTATCACACTAAGACATGGATTTCACCCTATCACACTAAGACATGGATTTCACTCTATCACACTAAGACATGGATTTCACCCTATCACACTAAGACATGGATTTCACTCTACACTACACTAAGACATGGATTTCACCCTATCACACTAAGACATGGATTTCACCCTATCACACTAAGACATGGATTTCACCCTATCACACTAAGACATGGATTTCACCTACACACTATCACACTAAGACATGGATTTCACCCTATCACACTAAGACATGGATTTCACTCCTATCACACTAAGACATGGATTTCACCCTATCACACTAAGACATGGATTTCACCCTATCACACTAAGACATGGATTTCACTCTATCACACTAAGACATGGATTTCACCCTAGACACTAAGACATGGATTTCACCCTATTACACTAAGACATGGATTTCATGGACATCATTTGGATTTCACCCTATCACACTAAGACATGGATTTCACTCTATCACACTAAGACATGGATTTCACCCTATCACACTAAGACATGGATTTCACCCTATTTGGATTTCACCCTATCACACTAAGACATGGATTTCACCCTATCACACTAAGACATGGATTTCACCCTATCACACTAAGACATGGATTTCACCCTATCACACTAAGACATGGATTTCACCCTATCACACTAAGACATGGATTTCACCCTATCACACTAAGACATGGATTTCACACTAAGAGATTTCACCCTATCACACTAAGACATGGATTATCACACTAAGACATGGATTTCACCCTATCACACTAAGACATGGATTTCACTCTATCACACTAAGACATGGATTTCACCCTATCACACTAAGACATGGATTTCACCCTATCACACTAAGACATGGATTTCACTCTATCACACTAAGACATAACTCTATCACACTAAGACATGGATTTCATTTCACCCCTATCACACTAAGACATGGATTTCACCCTATCACACTAAGACATGGATTTCACCCTATCACACTAAGACATGGATTTCACCCTATCACACTAAGACATGGATTTCATCCTATCACACTAAGACATGGATTTCACCCTATCACACTAAGACATGGATTTCACCCTATCACACTAAGACATGGATTTCACCCTATCACACTAAGACATGGATTTCACCCTATCACACTAAGACATGGATTTCACCCTATCACACTAAGACATGGATTTCACCCTATCACACTAAGACATGGATTTGACTCTAACACTAAGACATGGATTTCACCCTATCACACTAAGACATGGATTTCACCCTATCACACTAAGACATGGATTTCATATCACACTAAGACATTTCACACCCTCTATCACACTAAGACATGGATTTCACCCTATCACACTAAGACATGGATTTCACCCTATCACACTAAGACATGGATTTCACCCTATCACACTAAGACATGGATTTGACATGGATTTCACCTATCACACTAAGATATGGATTTCATCCTAGCACAATACAGAGATGGATTTCACCCTATCACACTAAGACATGGATTTCACACTAAGACATGGATTTCACCCTAAGACATGGATTTCACACTAAGACATGGATTTCACCCTATCACACTAAGACATGGATTTCACTCTATCACACTAAGACATGGATTTCACCTAAGACTATCACACTAAGACATGGATTTCACCCTATCACACTAAGACATGGATTTGGCTCTATCACACTAAGACATGATTGATTTCATGCTAGCACAATACAAGATTGATTTCAACTAGCACACTAAGAGACTGTGTTTCACTCTAGACACAACTAAGACATGGTATTCACCCTATTTCACACTAAGAGAATATGTTTCACTCTAGCACAATACACACTAAGACATGATTTCACCCTAGCACACTAAGAGAATATGTTTCACTCTAGCACAATAAGAGATTTCTTGCACGATGAATTTCAACCTAAGACAATTTCAATTAGAAAATATGGATTTGACTTAAGCACAATTAAAAGATGGATTTGACGTCAGCAGAATTAGAGATGGATTTGGCCTTAACACAATAAGAGAGGGATTTGGCCTTAACACAATAAGAAATGGATTTAACCGTAACACGATAAGAGAGGGATTTGATTTCCTTAGCATGGATTTCATAAGACATGGGTTTGACCAATAAGACATGATGGACTGGAACCTAGCACAATAAGAGATGGGTTTGACCAATAAGAGATCGACTGGAACCTAGCACAATAAGAGATGGGTTTGATCAATAAGAGATGGATTTCTGGACCCTAGATTTCACAATAAGAGATGGGACATGACCAATAAGAGATGGACTGGACCCTAGCACAATAAGAGATGGGTTTTATCACTCTAGCACACTAAGACATGGATTAAGAGATGGATTTCACTCTAGCACAATAAGAGATAAGGGTTTTTCACTCTAGCACGATAAGAGATTGGATTTCACTCTAGCACACTAAGACATGATTTAAGAGACGGATTTTAGCCTAGACATGGATTACACGATAAGAGACATGGATTTTGACACAAGACAAGAACCACACTAAGAGATGGACTGGACCCTAGCACAATAAGAAGATGGGTTTCACTCTAACTATCACACGAAGAGATGGATTTCACTTCTAAAACAATAAGAGATGGATTTCACTCTAGCACAATAAGAAATGGATTTTAGCCTAGCACACTAAGACATGGAGATGGATTTCACTCTAGCACAATAAGAGATGGGTTTCACTCTACACTAAGACAATACGAGATGAGTTTCACTAGCACATAAGAGATAGATTTTAGCCTAGCACGATAAGAGATGGATTTTAGCCTAGCACAATAAGAGATGGATTTTAGCCTAGCACAATAAGAGATGGATTTTAGCCTAGCACGATAAGAGATGGGTTTCACTCTAGCACGATAAGAGATGGGTTTCACTTTAGCACAATAAGAGATGGATTTTAGCCTAGCATGATAAGAGATGACATTTCACTCTAGCACAATAAGAGATGGATTTTTAGCCTAGCACGATAAGAGATGGGTTTCACTCTAGCACGATAAGAGATGGATTTCACTCTAGCACAATAAGAGATGGGTTTCACTCTAGCACGATAAGAGATGGGTTTCACTCTAGCACAATAAGAGAGATGGATTTTAGCCTAGCACGATAAGAGATGGGTTTCACTCTAGCACGATAAGAGATGGGTTTCACTCCTAGCACAATAAGAGATGGATTTTAGCCGAGCACGATAAGAGATGGGTTTCACTCCTAGCACAATAAGAGATGGATTTTAGCCTAGCACGATAAGAGATGGGTTTCACTCTAGCACGACAAGAGATGGGTTTCACTCTAGCACAATAAGAGATGGATTTCACTCCACTAGCACAATAAGAGATGGTTTTAACTCTAGCACGATAAGAGATGGGTTTCACTCTAGCACAATGAGAGATGGATTTTAGCCTAGCACGATAAGAGATGGGTTTCACTCCTAGTACGATAAGAGATGGGTTTCACTCCCACTAGCACGATAAGAGATGGGTTTCACTTTCACTCTAGCACTAAGAGATGGGTTTTACTCCACTAAGACACGATAAGAGGTGGATTTTAGCCTAGCACGATAAGAGATGGATTTTCACACTAAGACATAGCACTCCTAAGAGATGGATTTTAGCCTAGCACAATAAGAGATGGATTTTAGCCTAGCACATTTCTATAAATAAGAGATGGATTTTACTCCTAGCACATAAGAGATGGGTTTCACTCTAGCACGATAAGAGATGGGTTTGGATTTTAGCCTAGCACTGATAAGAGATGGGTTTCACTCACTAAGCACGATAAGAGATGGAGTTTTACACTAAGACTGGATTTCACGCACACTAAGACTATTTCACCCTAGCCTAAGACGATAAGAGATGGATTTTAGCTAACTAGCACGATAAGAGATGGATTATCACACTAAGACATGGATAAGACATTAAGACATGGATTTCACTCTTTAAGACTGGATTTCTCTAGCACACTAAGACATTTTCACACTAAGACATGGATTTCACTCTATTACACTAAGACATGGATTTCACCCTAGATGATTTCCACTCCTAGCACATTAAGGATGGATTTTATCACACTAAGACATGGATTTCCTTCACACGATAAGACATGGATTTTAGCCTAAGACGATAAGAGATGGGATTTCACTCTAAGACATGGATTTCATCACGATAAGAGATGGGTTTCACTCTAGCACAATAAGAGATGGATTTCACTCTAGCACAATAAGGAGATGGACATGTTTCACTCTAGCACGATAAGACATGGATTTCACTATCACACTAAGACATAATAAGAGATGGATTTCACTCTAGCACATTTTTATAAGAGATGGATTTCACTCTAGCACGATAAGAGATGGATTTTGCTCCACACTAGGCACAATACAGATTGATTTCACCCTAGACACTAAGACATTCACTCTAGCACACTGATAAGAGATGGATTTCACTCTAGCACGATAAGAGATGGGTTTTAAGCTCTTTGCCATCATAAGCGATGGATTTCACGATAGGATACATGGATTTTACTTTAGCACAATAAGAGATGGTATTCACCCTAGCACACTAAGAGAATATGTTTCACTAAGAGATAAGGAATATGTTTTAGCCTAGAGATCTTGCACGATAAGAGATGAAAATATGATTTGACTTAAGCTAAAAGATGGATTTGACACGATAAGAGATGGATTTTAGCCTAGCACAATAAGAGATGGATTTGGCACTCTAGCACGATAAGAGATGGATTTTACTCTAAGCACGATAAGAGATGGGTTTTACCAATAAGAGATGGACTGGAACCTAGCACAATAAGAGATGGACCAATTTTAGCGACCCTAGCAATAAGAGATGGATTTCACTCTAGCACGATAAGACAATAAGAGATGGATTTCACTCTAGCACGATAAGAGATGGATTTGAGCCTAGCCTAGGATAAGAGATGGGTTTGACCAATAGCCTAGTACGCACAATAAGAGATGGACAATAAGAGATGGATTTCAGCTAAGAAATGGATTTAGCTAGCACGATAAGAGATGGGTTTTTAGCCGATAAGAGATGGGTTTCCATTTTGGTGAGTTTCACTCTTAGCACGATAAGAGATGGGTTTTAGCCTAGTACGATAAGAGATGGATTTTAAACACGATAAGAGATGGGTTTTAGCCTAGCACGATAAGAGATAGATTTCTTAAATGCCTCTGGTTCAGGAATGTGGATCGACATAAGTCCTAGTCCCATCGGAAATGGACGATAAAACGGAGGTCCCGTAAGAGATGCAGATTACAACACCATTGTGTACGTTAAAGATCCCTTGGATGTTTACAGGGCTTTCCGGGCAAAATAAAACAAAACTTTTAAAAATGAAAATCCTATCCGAACCTCTCCAAACTACCTTAGTAGTGGTTGTGGATAAAAGAAAAGATTTCGTTTTTCACAACGATAAGAGATAATGTATGCCCCATTAAGCCCATACTCCTAAAAAGTCATTTCCAGGCTAAGAGATGTACAAACATCTCAGAAAGGTGGGGAGTGGGGTGGGGGGGGGCTCGATAGCCCTGAGAGGATTTTAGCAATAAGGTTTTTAGCCTCTCAACCAGAAGATCATGGGTTCGGGCCCCGCCAACGGTTAAAACATTTCCTCGATTTTTTTCAATCAAAATCTATACATACACACCAGGTTGATGCATCAACACCTAGACCCATCGGAGACGGAGCGATAAAAAGGAGGTCCCGTGTGCAGATGTCTCTATGCACGTTAAACTTAGCTGTTTACAGGGACAGCCCGGGATAAAATTAAAAATATTAGATATCAACTTCTGGTTCAGGGAATGTGGATGGACGTTGGAAATGGACATGTGGAAGTTAATAACTTCAAAACACCGCTTTATGATAACACACCTACACACATACATACACACACACATAGCTACACACACACGCACACTCACACACTGACACAGTCATACACACACACACTCACACATACACACTCACACACACACATGCACACTCACACACACACTCACACACACACACACACACACACACATAAACACTCACACACACACGCACGGTCACACACATACACACACTCACACACACTCACACACATACATATGTGTTATCATAAAGCGGTGTTTTGAAGTTATTAACTTCCACACGCACAAGGTGGAGAGTTGATGATGGAGTTCGCCTGACAGGCTGTGTTTACGTTCAGTGTGATATTTCGTGGATTTAACTGTGATACAAAGCCTTGATTCACTACATTTTTATGTACAATTATATGTGAATGTGCCCTTTATTCTCTTGTGTTAATATTACGGATTGTTACAACGTTTTTTAGCGAAATTTTAGTCATATGGTGATCGAGTTTTTACCATGAATTTCCAAGACCCCGCCATTTTCCCATATTCTTACCTGCTTGGAGTTTTAATCACCACGTGTCAGCATAACTGTTATTTTTATAACAGAAGACTTCAGCGTGGTGGGACGAGAAAACAAAAACAAATCAAAGTCCAAATCGGTCACCGACCAGACCCCCATCAAACACACCACCCCGCCCGCCCACGCAACTTGACTGTAATAAATACCATTCACACACCGGACCATTCAAAACATAACGTACCCCCGCCACCACCCTACACCAAGGACAAGAAACACCCGGCACCGAAATTAGAAATACGCTCTATAGTAATCAATTTCCAAAGCATCCTACCGAAAAGAGCAGAATGTTGGCACATTTTATCGACAATGAAACCAGACATCATTATAGGTTGCGAAACATGGTTGAAACCAGATGTAAATAATGCAGAAATTATCCCCCGAACTTGAGTGTAACGTGTTTAGAAAAGACAGACACGATGGCTACGGTGCAGTACTTGTTGCTACGAAAGCACAACTCATCGCCCATGAACTATCCCACGTACCATCGGATACTGAGACAGTGTTTGTCAAAATTAACACAGGCAGAAACACAAAACCCCTAGTTGTAGGTGCTGTATATAGAACACCCACGAACACGTCACTTGACCAAATGACCAAATTAACCCAAAGCCTTGACAGTCTCAACAAAAACGACATACTATGGATAGGTTGAGACTTCAACTTGCCAGATATTGATTGGCGAAGCGAAAGCATAAATGGACACCAATATCCCCTTTCTATTAACACCATGTTTCTTGATAAAATACGTGACATTGGTTTAACCCAGACGAACAAAATGCCAACAAGAGGGGATAAAGTTCTAGACCTCTTCTTCACTAACAGACCAAACCTGACCATGAAATCAGAAACTGAGTGACCATGACATCGTTATAACCGAAAACAGACTTAAAGCCAGTAACATCAAACCGGTACCTCACAAAGTGACCATATGGAAAAAAAGCCAACATCATTGCAATACTTAAGGACACAAAGGCTTTTACCACCAGAATAATGCCTCAAGAATCCCATGATGTCGAAACCCTTTGGACCCTAATAAGTAACCATTTACAAACCATGATAAGCGAGCACGTCCCAACCAAGGCCTGCTCATCGAGATTCCATCAGCCATGGATTGCCAACGATCTAAAAAGACTATCCCAGCGAAAACAAAGAGCATGGAGTAAAGCCAAACAATCGAATAGCCCCAGTGACTGGGAAAGATACAAACTACTGAAAAAGGAAGCAAGATGTGAAAATCGGAGCGGATACAAAAATTATGTAAACAACATAATTGATGATAAATCAACCAAAAAACTGTGGAAATTCGTCAAGAGCAGGAAATGTGACATAGTCGGAGTAGCTCCCTTGACTAAATGTAACAAAACACAAACAACGAACAAAGACAAGGCTACCGCCCTGAACGACCAATTTTGTTCTGTATTCACACAAGAGGATTGCAACCCCACCAAGAGACAAACACAGACGACTGTCCAATAATGCCTGATATTACAATAAATGTAAAAGGTGTGCAAAAACTTCTTGAAGATCTCAATCCAACTAAAGCAGCAGGTCCTGACGAAATACCTTCTCGCCTTCTGCGGATGGTTGCAACGGAGATAGCCCCAGCCTTAACTAAACTGTTCCAAATTTCCATTGAAACAAGCGAAATACCCCTAATTTGGAAACACGCCCTTGTTCAACCAGTCTTCAAGAAAGAGGACAGAAGCAACGCTGCAAACTACAGGCTGATCTCTCTAACGTGCATATACTGCAAACTCATGGAACATATTGTGAGGTCTGCAATCACAGAGCACATCGAGACAAACAACCTAATTACAGATGCACAACATGGTTTCCGCAAACAAAGATCCTGCGAGACCCAACTGATATCCCTAACCCATGACATAGCCACAGAACTGAACAAACGAGGACAGACAGATGTCATCCTACTGGACTTCTCAAAAGCCTTTGATAAAGTGCCACACCAACTTCTTCTATCGAAACTCCATGCAAGTGGTATTAGAAACAGAAACCTTCATTGGATCAAAGCATTCCTCGATAGCCGCACACAAGAGGTCGTGGTCGGAGGAGAAAAGTCAGGCAGTGGCTTAGTGACATCTGGTGTACCCCAAGGCTCTGTCCTTGGACCGACATTGTTCCTGATTTACATCAATGATCTTGGCAACAACATCAAATCCAAAATTCGACTTTTTGCTGATGATACAATACTATACCAGCACATCTCCACCCCAACTGACTGTCATAGTTTAAACCAAGACCTGCAAAACTCCAAGAATGGGAAGAGAAATGGCTAATGGAGTTTACTGCCTCTAAATGTCAAGCCATGACGATAACAAACAAAAAGAACCCAATAACATTCGATTATACACTACACGGACATCGACTAGAACGCGTTAACTCCGCAAAATACCTTGGAGTCGAATTGTCATCAGACCTGAAGTGGGGCAAGCATGTTTCCGAACCGCAACAAAGGCCAACCAAACGAGTACCTTCATCACCAGGAACCTTGAAGGATGTCCCCTGGCAACCCAAGCACTCTGCTTCAAAGCCTTGGTTTGGCCCATCCTCGACTACGGCAATGTCATCTGGGACCCCCACCAACAACACCTCATACATTCATTAGAGATGGTCCAGAGGAGGGCAGCAAGAAGAATGCACCATGACTTCTCACCACAGACAAGCGCTTCCAACCTCATCGATACACTGGGCCTCGAACGGTTAGAAACACGGAGGAAAAGGAACTAACTAACAACGCTCTTCAAAGTGGCAAATGGATTTTTAGACATCCCTGCGTCAAATCATATTAGTTATGCCAATAGGAACACCCGAGGCCACACCAAAAAGATCAACATCCCAACTTCCAGAATTGACGCACATCTCCACTCGTTCTTCCCCTCAACATCTCGTCTTTGGAATCGTCTTCCCCAAGAGGCTGTTGAAGCGGAAACGTTGGCAGAGTTCTCGACCGTCCTCTCCTATAATCGGCCCCTTTCCTGAGCTAAGTCCATGTTTTTATTTGATTTTTATCTGTTTTTATTTGTTTTTTTATCTGTTCTTGTTTTCATTCTTTTACTTTTTTACCTTCTCTTTTGTGTCTTGTCAATATCGCGTATGTATCTACATGTAGACTGGTCCTCCTCCAAGGAGGTTACTACAATATCAAGAAGAAGAAGAAGAAGAAGATACACGCAGTCACGCACACACTCACACACATACACAGACAGTCGCACACACTTTACACAGACACATACACACACACACACCACGCATCTTCCTGACATGAATCTGAGATTTCTTAGAATGAAAATTTTCTCCGCGGACGTTACGGATGGTTTAACTGACGTGTAGTCCGCCTAACAGGCAGGACGTGTTTTTGTTTGCTCTGTGTCTTTTCAATTTTTTATCAAGGATTTACAACCTTCTGTGATTTATATTTTACACCTTCTTCTTAATTGGATATTAGTTTTTTGATTCGTGAATTTCTTGGCGTTTTGAAACAGTTTTAAACATTGATTATAGGGTTCTTTCAGTTGTCTTTTAAATTTATCACCTTAAAAACAATTTCTTTAAAGCCTGCCATTAACATTTACCTTCCTGATTTGTAATCATAATGTGTCCCAACTCCGCAAAATACAAGCACCTATTTTTACCCTGCTACCGGTGAAGACCAACACCATACTTTTGATAATAGTATTATGACAAATGCTCACTGTCAGAGGCAACGACCCAGCAGAGGTGGCGTTCGCAAACACCGACGCATAACCGTTCAGACTGGTCACCGCCCAACCCCATCCGCTACACACCGAGATCACCACCCAGCTCAACAGTAGTCAAGCAACTGACAACTTTAAAAGTTGAAGACACCAACACGTCAACTAACATCAACAACAACAATGACCTACACAATCTAGTCATATTCTTACTGAATGCAAGGTCAGTGAGGAACAAGTCTGTCCTTGTTTATGATCTAATTTTAGAAAAGGATCCGGACATTCTAATTATAACAGAAACGTGGTTAAAAAACAGCGGCGATGAAACAGTAATACTAATAGCCGCATTGATTCCCGAGAGCTATTCTTATAGTACAAAATAGAGACTCGCGAAATTGCGGAGGCGGTATAATGGTGATTTATAAAAATGCACTTGAAATTAAGAAAATTGAGAATCTTCAGGTGAAATCTTTTGAACTTGTTGAATTCACACTGTCACACAAGGATCAGTTCTTCAGGGTGATTTCTATTTATAGACCCCCACATACATCAGGACGCACCACTTGTAATGCTTTCGATCAATTTCTATCTGATTTTGAGGACATGGCTATCGATAAATGCATCCTTCCCGGGAAAATTGTATTCACGGGAGATTACAACATTCATGTAGATGATTTAGAAAACAAGAATGCCACGAAATTCGTCAGTCTCTTAGACAACCTCAATCTCACACAACATGTAACATTAAGCACACATACGGCAGGACACTCGCTAGATCTAATTAGTACACACAAACATGATTCAACAACTACACCACACTCTGTATTCAACCCTCATATTGCCGACCACGACTGTGTGACTTTTACCATATCTGTCACTAAACCTAAAGCCACAAAGAAGAATATAAAATATAGGAAGACCAAGAATATAAACATGAGTACATTTAAAGCATCAATAATTGAAGCAAAGATTGAGCAGAAAGTAAAAATGATCAGAACTTTTGAACATCCTGGATAGACTTGCCCCCTTTAAAACATGCCTCTATAACGATTAGACCGAATTGCAAATGGTACTCAGATGAAATTCGATTCATGAAAAGGAGGCGACGTCAAGCGGAAAGACGATGGTTGAAAACCAGGGAGCTTTCAGACCGCAAAAGCTATATTGAAATGAAACACAAAGTGAACGAAATGATTTATAAAGCCAAACGCATGCATATAAAAAACAACATATCTCAGAACAGACGCAACACCAAAGAGCTTTTCAACATAATATCAGGTCTTGTCCACCATTCCAAACCCAATACGCGTACTGCTAGCGACTCTAAAGAAATGTGCGAGGACTTTAATGTCTTTTCTCGGAAAAAGTATCCAACATCAGAAGGAATTTGGATATGATAAATGTAGCTCCTTGCCATGACAATGCCCAAGCCAAACAGCAACCTCCACTAATGCTACATCTCAACACAACATCTGTTGAAGAAATCAAAAAGCTCATTGAAAGCATGCCGTCAAAAACATGTGCATTAGACCCAGTACAAACATGGATTATTAAAGAATGTTCTGATGTACTTGCCCCTACCATTTCAACCATCGTGAATACCAGCATGAGAAGTGGGACATTTCCATTATCTTTGAAGGAAGCAATCGTTACTCCAATTCTTAAAAATAAATCTCTGGATGACAATGAGCTAAAGAATTATCGACCGGTGTCAAATCTTCCGTTTCTTTCAAAAGTTATCGAAAAAAGCGTCAATCAAAGTCTCCTCCAACACGTCAACGACAACAAGCTGACCACCAAGTTTCAATCAGCGTACAAAAAATGTCATTCCACGGAAACAGTTCTCCTAAGAGTTCACAACGACATCATACGCATCATTGGCAACAAATCGTGTGCCATTCTGGTCCTCCTTGACCTAAGTGCTGCATTCGATACCATCGACCACCAAGTGCTACTTTCGAGACTGGTGAAATACTTCGGTATAGAAGACACCGCCTTGAAATGGTTCAGCAGCTACTTAGCAGAAAGGACCCAGGTCATCAAAGTTGATACAACAACATCGACACCATTTCCTTTTCTTTTGGAGTACCCCAGGGTTCCATTCTCGGTCCTGTTCTCTTCACTCTATACACCGCACCCCTGGCACACATCATAGATCGTCATGGTTTAAAGTATCATCTATACGCAGATGATACTCAACTTTACATTGAGGCAACACCATCCGGCCGAACATCATCAATCGACATGATCCAGAAGTGCACCCAAGAGATACAGGAATCGATGACTATAAATAAATTAAAGTTGAACAGTGACAAGACTGATGTGATACTGTTTGGGACTAAATCATCTGTTAAAAAATGGACATAAACTGTCTCGACATCTGCCGATCCAATGTGGACATTTCAGATGCATTTAAGAATCTTGGATGTATATTTGATGCTCATTTAACTATGTCTACTCACATTAGTAAAGTATGCCAAACCTCATTATTTCATTTAAGAAATATAAGCAACATTAGAACTTTCATTGATTACGATACTACAAAATTACTTATTAATGCCTTTGTCACCAGTCGACTTGACTACTGTATTGCTTTACTTTTTGGCTTACCTAAAAATTCTATTCAAAATCTTCAGAAAGTTCAGAACTTCGCTGCCAAAGTAATTGCTCTTAAGAATAAGAATGACCATGTTACTCCCATTCTGAAAGACCTCCACTGGCTGCCTATAATTGAGAGAATTAAATTCAAAATCCTTTGTTTAACATACAAATGCTTACATGAACAGGCCCCTAACTATCTCAGCGAACGTATCTCGCATCATGTGTCTTCACGAACCCTTAGATCTAGTTATGACAATAACCTTTCTATGCCTCGTACATTTACGCGTACGGGTGATAGAGCCTTCTCAGTCTGTTCTCCTCATTAATGGAATGGCCTCAGTGATTTGTGTAAATTGTCTTCGTCTTACGAATCATTCAAGAAGAACCTTAAAACCCATCTTTTTAGGTCGACTTTTTCTTAATGTATTCATGGTAATTTTAATTTTGATTTTATTCCAATCATAATAATATGTTTTAAAATGTATGAAATTGTCTTGTAATGCGCATAGAGCTTTTAATGCTAAGATAATGCACCTTATAAATTCATATTATTATTATTATTATTATTTATTATTTATTATATTTAAGCTTGTATTCATACATCCGCTTGTTCTCTTTCGTCTACGACCCCAGACGTGACACGATGTAGTTACCATCGGCGACATGTTGTTTTTGAATACGTCCCTTTGGAATTTCAATAGATTTATCTGTCATCTGCATTCTTTGCGGCCGCAAATGGCAATTTTAGGGCCAATGACAGAATTTGGCAAATTTCCCAAAATTGGCAAATCTTGGCAAATTTCCGCAAAAAAAAAACAATTCCTTCGCATCTGAAGAGAATGGAAGGATCAGACAACCCCAAAATGGCACCTAATCCTGTGGGCACTCGGTAGGTTAAAACATTCTTTTCCAATTGAGAAATAATATGAAAATAAAAAGGGGGATTTGAAATACAATTTAACTGTAGTCTCGTTAAAACCGATCTTTTGTTATATCCGATGCCGTTATACATGAAGCACCACATATTCGTCTTTATTTTCATCCCTTTGTTAAAGTTTTGTTATTTTGTATCAGTCATGTAAAACAAAACAAAAAATAAATTTCAGAACAGTAGGCCTATGATGCCTTAATAATAATTATAATCATAATTATAATCTCTTGACTACTTGGTCGTTATAACTCAATTTCTATTATTTGTGTGATTTTAGAGATGTTTTGGATTTTGGTGATTTATCTTTATAATATCTTTATATGTGTGGATTAGAGTGTGTATTTATGTGTATAATAATGTGTCATGATAAAATATATTTATGTATGTATGTACTTTTATTATTTTTACTCGTCTGTGCAATAATTTCCCTTTTTGAGATGAAGAAAGTGATTTCAATTGAATTGAATTGATTCATGCATGGTGTTTTATATAATTTCATTTTTATCTTTCTAACCAGGTGGAATTGCTGGTACAAGACCGTGAAATACCACAATGCCAAGCTGCACCTCTATAAGCACTTTTTGGAGGAGGAAGAACTTCATTCCAGAGGACAGGGTCCAGAGTCGCTTCAGATCTTGTTGAATGTAATGAGAGATGAAGCCGCTGCTCAGAGACTCAAAGCTGACATGGCCTTCATTGTAGCAAAGAGTGCTCCCTTCATTGAGCTGACTGACTTTTTTTCAAAGCCAGAAAGCTCTTGCTATTAAGGTAACTTTTTTTTTACATTTCACTGTTGGTTTTATATTTATGAGGTATCTGTAAATTTTCCTTTTATGTCACTCCCCACAAACCTCTCCAGTTTTACTCTTTGAATGGTCCACACTCTGTTAATATTTTATTTTTATTACATTTTAAAGATTTACATTTAAATTTTGGGCCTAACATGCCTGGCACAATATTCACTACTGATATTTCCTTCTTTCCTATTCATTTGTATCCTGTTTATTATCTTACATTTTCAGGTATGGTGCGCACATATTTCCTTTGTAACCTTTTTATGTTCCTATTTCCCTTCCTTTCTCCTACCCCTTCATAGGTTTGGGATGCACTGGAAGAACTGGAGTTTCAGTACACAGACTCAGGAGTGAGCATGGCGGAAGCAGAGGAGTTCTTCCCTCAAAATTTATCAAGGAACGACAAAGAAGAAGCCAGACTGGGTTTTCCTCAGCTTATCAGGCCACACATGCTAAGCTGCTGAAATACATGTCGAAGGAAGGGCAGCCTGGTGTCAACTTTTTAAAAGAGATTAGGATTTTCAACCCGAAGAACATTCCGTTTATGTCTTGTGACATCTCTCAATACACCGCTATTCCGGATTTTATTGATCTTCCCCAGCATGAGTTGAGGAGATATGTTGAGAAACTGGGGCCCAGTGCAGTGAGAGAGTCCGTTACTGGGAACATTGATCTGACCTTTTTTTGGAAGTCTGCGGCAGATCATGTTCCTGCTCTCGCTGCACTGGCGTCCCGGTACGCCTTCTCAACATGCTCGTCAGCTGATGCTGAGCGAAGTTTTTCTTTGTACAATCTTGTTTTGTCTTCTAGAAGGCGGAGACTCACGGAAGACAACATCAAAGGACTAGTTTTCCTTTACTACAATAAGTTTAGTGATGCCTCTTTTTTGAGTAGTTAAGGAAAGGCGCTATAGAAAATTAATTTTATTATTAGTATTATTGCCTTAAAGTGTGGAATTAATAAAGGCTGCTTCTTTTAACTATAAATTGTCTTTTTTATTTATTTTTCCACATATGGCATGTTTATATTTGCTGGGATGCTTAATTCTGTCCGGCAAATGTTTTTGACAAATGTGGGCCCTTTTGGCAAAATTTTCGGCAAATTTTGGGGTTTTTTTGGCAAAATTTGGCAAATTTTAGCCCCAATTTGGCAAAAAACGCAGATGACAGATTTATGACAACGCACGCTCAGCGCACTACCTTTTGGTTTCGAAGTTAGGATCTCCCCCCACCTCCCTCCCCCTCCTCTCCCCCTCTCCCATTACCTTCTTACTTCCCTTTCTCATACGTCCAATCCCTCCCTCCCTCCATCGCCCGCTTTGCTTCCTGCTTTACTTCCCCCCTTTCTCCCTCACTCCTGCCCCTCCTCTCTGACTTCCTCCTCCACACCCTCACTCCCTCCCTTTCTCCCTCACTCCTGCCCCTCCTCTTTGACTTCCTCCTCCACACCCCCACTCCCCCTTCCTCCCTCACTCCTGCCCCTCCTCTCTAACTTCCTCCTCCACACCCTTACTCACTCCCTTCCTCCCTCACTCCTGCCCCTCATTTTCACTCCCTCACTCCATCCTTTCCTCATTCATTCCTTTCTTCCCTCTCCCTCCTTCCCTTGCTTCCCCCTTCTCCCTCCCCCTCTCCTTCCCTTTCTGCCTTCCTGCTTCCCTCACTCTCTCTCTTTCTCACTACCCCCCTTCCTCGCTCATTTCTTCTTCCTCAATCACCCCCTCTCCCTCCATCCTCCATCGCTCCCTCCTTTATCACCCCTACCCCCATGCCACCAAACGGTGAACGAAAGGTGGGTAGGAAGGCTAACAGGTGTGGTGACAGGTATCCGCGTTATGAAGGAATTGAGGGAAATGAAGTGCTCTCAGTGTTAATTTCATTCATTAGATGACAAGAATGCCAGTAAATAATGTTGGATTAGGAGTTTAAAAAGTCACTTTATTATAAATCTGGGTCTCTTGAACTTTGACTGTGGTCAACTCAGAAACCACTGTATCGGTTACGGGTGACATCAAGTACGGTTGTTAGCTCAAATAAGTAGTCCTTACTCGACGCTGAAGATACGCGGGCTTGTTATTGGAATGAGCAGAGGTCGAGAAATTAGATCTAAAGCTATTAAACGATACATAGATTCGTGGATTGCAGGGAAAACGACATTTTTTCAATCAATCAATCAATCAAAACACTGATTTGATTCAAGAATTTATTCTCTAAGAACCCAAAGCAGGCTGTTTGAAATCTACGTGTGAAATATGGCGGCTGTGGATGCAGTGGTTTATGATTACAAACGGTCAAAGTTAGAGACTTAGAAACCGCATTATATACATATTATAGATTATGATGTGAGAGCGATATATATATATATTATAAGAGTGGACAGTGGGCGTGACACTTTCCTTATGGTCGTTTGTTTTCGGAATCGGCGGCATTTAAAATTCTAACAAAATTACAGACGTGGACAGATTCTACCCAACTATGTTTTAGGCCGCATTTGATTTCAATAAAACTACGGATTGAATTTACATACTGTTCTTTTTCTTTCGTTTTGCCGTACCGAGGTGTGCTGTCAAATATTTTGCGATACTGGAAAGCAGTCATTTTGAACTAAGAAGAGGCCTACAGTGGTTCCAAATCCACCACCGAGAGCAGTCTGTTTTTCACAGTCCGTTTGACTTTATTTGAACTCCGACAGTGATTTTGGTAATTCAAGATAGATCTAGATCTAGATCTAGATGTAATCTACGTGATCTATCTTCTAGAAATTGAGGTAGATGTATCTAGATTCTAGATCTATATTTAGAGTCTAATGCCATATTATATTCTAAGCTAGAGCCTTCTGTTTTAAAAATGTAGATCTCGATCAAGATTCTAAACCATAGCGTAGATCTAGATCTAGATCTAGATCAAGATTCTAAACCATAGCGTAGATCTAGATCTAGATCAAGATTCTAAACCATAGCGTAGATCTAGATCTAGATCAAGATTCTAAACCATAGCGTAGATCTAGATCAAGATTCTAAACCATAGCGTAGATCTAGATCAAGATTCTAAACCATGGCGTAGATCTAGATCAAGATTCTAAACTCTAGCGTAGATCTAGATCTAGATTCTAAACCATGGCGTAGATCTAGATCAAGATTCTAAATCATGGCGTAGATCTAGATCTAGATCTAGATCAAGATTCTAAACCATGGCGTAGATCTAGATCTAGATTCTAAACCATAGCGTAGATCTAGATCTAGATTCTAAACCATGGCGTAGATCTAGATCTAGATTCTAAACCATGGCGTAGATCTAGATCTAGATTCTAAAACCATAGCGTAGATCTAGATCTAGATTCTAGACCATAGCGTAGATCTAGATCTAGGTTCTAGATCAAGATTCTAAACCATGGCGTAGATCTAGATCTAGATACTAGATCAAGATTCTAAACCATAGCGTAGATCTAGATCTAGATTGTAGATCAAGATTCTAAACCATGGCGTAGATCTAGATCTAGATTCTAGATCAAGATTCTAAACCATAGCATAGATCTAGATCTAGATTCTAAAACCATGGCGTAGATCTAGATCTAGATTCTAAACCATGGCGTAGATCTAGATCTAGATTCTAAACCATGGCGTAGATCTAGATCTAGATTCTAAACCATAGCGTAGATCTAGATCTAGATTCTAAACCATGGCGTAGATCTAGATCTAGATTCTAAACCATGGCGTAGATCTAGATCTAGATTCTAAACCATGATGTAGATCTAGATCTAGATTCTAAACCATGATGTAGATCTAGATCTAGATTCTAAACCATGGCGTAGATCTAGATCTAGATTCTAAACCATGGCGTAGATCTAGATCTAGATTCTAAACCATGGCGTAGATCTAGATCTAGATTCTAAACCATGGCATAGATCTAGATCTAGATTCTAGATCGATCTACGTTTCTAGCGTTGGTAGCACGCTTTCTTTTCATGGCGAGGCGATGGGTGCTGACGCAGAGGTCGCGGGTTCGATCCCCATGGTGGCCAGGATTTTTTTCTGTCTATTATTTGTGTTTGTCTCGTCTTTTTTCCTATGGGGCTTTCATATTATCTTATGTCATTACATTCACCTTTGACATGCCATGCCCCTTGCCTCACTATTTGTCTTTAGTACTACTACTACTATTACTACTACTACTACTACTATGACTACTACTACTACTACTACTACTACTACTACTACTACTACTACTATGACTACTGCTGCTACTACTACTACTACTACTACTACTACTATTACTACTACTACTACTACTATTACTACTACTACTACTACTACTACTACTACTACTACTACTACTATGACTACTACTACTACTACTACTACTACTACTACTATTACTACTACTACTATGACTACTGCTACTACTACTACTACTACTACTACTACTACTACTACTATTACTACTACTACTACTACTATGACTACTGCTACTACTACTACTACTACTACTACTACTACTACTATTACTACTACTACTACTACTACTACTACTACTATGACTACTGCTACTACTACTACTACTACTATTAGTACTACTACTACTACTACTACTACTACTACTACTATGACTACTACTACTACCACTAACATTACTACTACCACTTCTACTAGTACTACTACTACTACTACTACTACTACTACTACTACTGCTACTGCCACTGCTACTACTACTACTACTACTACTACTACTACTACTACTACTACTACTACTACTACTACGACTATTATACCAGTGTCACTGCCACTACTACTACTACTACTACTACTACTACCACCACTACTACTACTACTACTACTACTACTACTACTACCCTCTTTCTATTACTACTACTACTACTACTACCACTACTACTACTACTACTACTACTACTACTACTATTACTACTACTACTACTGCTATTACTTACTACTACTACTACTACTACTACTACTACTACTACTACTACTCCTACTACTACTACTACTACTACTACTACTACTACTACTACTACTACTACTACTACAACCGCTTCTACTTCTACTACTGATAATGGTATATCAAAATAAGACATAGACATACGCAGAACTTATTTTAATCATATGTGAGGTTCTATAACTTAGATACTTACCTGTTTTAGAGCAAATTTGTTCCTGATGAAAGAGAGAGAGAGAGAGAGAGCGGTCGGGGTTTTGCAGAGATCACAGATTTTCAAGAAACTGAAATTTAAAACAAAAAAAATAAAAAAAATAAAAAAGATAAAAAAACACTAAATTTGTACAACGAATCACTTAAAACCTCATTTACAAACTCACATGTATTACATTTTTTTCTTTATCAGAACTAAATTCTATATAACAAAAATTAAACGCAACGAAAAGAACCCCCTCTGAAAAACCAAAAAAAAAAACCCACCAAAAAACAACAAAAAAACAACAAAAAAACCCCACCAAAAAACAACAAAAAAAAACAAAAAGACAAACAAACCTAAAACAACCCTCCCCCCCCAAAAAACCCCCAACAAAACAACAAAAACAAACAGACAAAAAAGCCAAAAGAAAATGGGAGTAAAATCAAATTTCTTTTCAGTTAAAAAAATCTGTTAAAATACGTTAAAGTGAAGGATTGTCAGGCTCAAAGATTGAGCAAGCAATTGTGATTCAAACCTGCTGTTTCATTGGCGGTTGGGTGATCAACACAGGTAAGAGAGAGCAGAATCAAGTTTTTGCTCCGACTATAAAGAGAAAACGAATTTAGATTTCGCCTTGGAGAGTTGACAGTCGTTGTATGTGTTACTACTGAACTGTTAGTCTCATTTATTTATTTATTTTCTGTATTCACTCAAGTACACTTAAAAATTAAATCCTTACTAAACATTTCTGTTGCTTTGATGTAGGGTGTTTTTAACGCCGTAAGGATCCTGTCTACTCCTGGCGACCCCCGATTGTCAAACACTTCAGTGGGGAAGAAAAGCAGCAGCGCTGGCCACTGTTCTAGGATTCTGCGGCAACACTGATGCAGGGACAGCCATCTGGTCTGGCATGGCTTCAGAATTTTATGTGGCTCTGTCGAAGCAAATTCTTGAAATTCTGCAAGTGATTTTTGGCGATTAGGTGACATTTTAAAATAGTTGTAAACATCCTGAACCACCTGCTCAGCTTGGTTTGATAGAACTTTTGTTGGCGTATTCTGCAACCAGGTTGAAGCTATGGCAATAGCATTTCAGTACAAACAATCCCGGGGTAGCTTCTTGAAACCTTGTTAAAACAGAGTTGCCGGTGCCCTGCATGAGATTTCCACCATCAGATCCGTACCCGCAAACCAAAGTCCAGTCAAGTCCATCTTCTTGCAACGAAGAACTTATTGCATCAAACACCCTACTGGCACTGCCCTCTTCTAGCTCTAGTAAACGGTAAAATCTGGTGCATGGTGTCTTTGTAGATTTTGGTGTGAATCGGACATTAATGCACACAAATTTCTTCGTGCTTATGTCTGTTGCCTTGTCACAGCAAATGGAGAACACCCCACAGTCTTTAAGATCGTTAACAAGACATTCATGGCTGTACGGGAAAAGGCAGTGGGTAAGTAGGTAAGTTCCTTTCGTACGGTTACAGGTCATGTTTTTAACAGCTGTCGAATCATCTGCAATACCATGTAGTGTACTTATTAACGAGTCTAAAAGTTGAATGATATATTTGAACGAGCTATCAGGGCTACAACGTTCAGCTCCGCTTTTATTGATTTGCTTGCCTTGGTTGTAAACCCTGAGATTGATGGCTGCTGATTGGTAATTGACCGAGAACAGGACGAGTGAGATGAGGAGTTTTTGTGAAGGAGGAGATTAGACTTTTAGACAGCAGTTCCTTTTTACACCATTTACAGAAAGCCTTATTTTCATTGTAGGGCGCTTTTGCCTTCTGCAGCCACCCAGCGGCCCATGGTTCATATTCTCATTCCTGGCCGTATTGCTGACTACGATGTCCTTCTGCCTTCGGCATCTTTAGCTTTTCAGGGATGTAAATGACAAATGAAAGAAAAACCTCAAAAATCTCTGTTCAAGACATCATAATCTAATTAGATCTATAGTGCATTTCGAAATTCGTGCCCAACTTTAAAGGATCAAAGCGATTTTTAGTAATAGAGGCAGAGTTTTTTAATTAGGCATGTAGACTGTAGATCTAGATTTGAAATGGCTTTGACGAGACGATAATTCTTTTGTTGCCGAAATTGAGCAAATAATTATCTATTTTCCTTCTTTAATCTAGGCCTATATAACAAATTTACCACTCTCCATCGGCCTGTATTCTAGAAACACTACGGTAGAGTGTATACAATTTCTTCTTTAATGTGTTCACTTGCAGTGTAGTTGCCATTTATATTCTTATTTCCAACGCAAAGAGCCATTAAAATCCCACTGATTCATGTTTACTGCACACTTTGTAATTACTGTAAAAGTGTCAAAACTTTTGATCCAAAAAATTTAAAAAGCCGCCAAAGATCAAAGTAAAGCGCTGCTACAAGATAACTAGCGCAACAGTTAGATCTAGATCTAATCGGACAACCTATACAATTTTAAGGTCGAAGTTGCAATACAGTATGCAGAAATTAAAGACCAAAAAACAGACGGGTTTTGAGAAATTAAGAAGGCAACATTGGTAAAATTGAGAAACGTTGTAACAGATCTAGATCTAGCTATCTATATTCTATATGAATATGAGACACGGTTTCGATGCGATTATTTTACTCCTTAGGCCGAAAATATAGTAAGTCCGTCCAACCCAAGACTCACTACGCTACGCTACAAGACGCTGCAATACGGCCTAATGTGTTGCCTGCCGTGTGGTTACTAGGCAGTCAACGAGCGCGGGCATCCAGTAAACATCGAGCGCGTTGGCCACTCCCACAAAGTGAAAGTGAAACGCATTGCTTGAAATTGCTTTGCTTCTTGCGGTGTGTAACGTGTGTATCCTAGATCTAGAGCTTTTATTTTTCATTTTGATTACGTTTAGTGTAGATTAAGATCACGATAGACCTTAGATATGGAAACAGACAATGAAGAACATGCACAAGTAGATCTAGAATTAGGGGCAGAAGAAACAGCAGTAGAACGAAAAAAGAAGACAAAAGAGCCAGTGGTGCTCTGCAATTAATTGTTCAAATGATAGATGTCGAAGACCTGACTTATCCTTCTTCCGCTTTCCTAAAGATGAAGAGAGGTGTCGAAAATGGGTTGTAAATACTCGCAGACAAGATCTTTTGGGGAAGACAGTAGCAGCTTTCAACATTGGAAACGTTTTGTGTTCCGATCATTTTGAAGATTCCCAATTCACTAATGAAAAAAAGAACCAGCTTAAACGCAAAACAGCAGTTCCAACACTTTTTAGTGTGCCTAACCCACCGGACACTCTACAAGGAAAAAGAGCACCACCAAAGCAAAAGAATATCTAAAAAACTGCCAGTTGTACAGGGGAAAAAGTCAACCAACCATCAACGTCATCACAGGTAAGAAATTGATTTTTTTCTCTAGTTACTAGACCCAGTTCTAATAATCAAATAATTGCACTGAATGTGATTAGATCTTAAATGTATCAATGTTCGTCTAATTAGCCCATTTTTCTAAACTATTTTTTTAAAGCACTATCTCATTTAACATCTTTAAAGAATATATCTAATTTGTGTCGTAGAACATTGCTTGGTGACAAAAATAAGTAGCCTACACCAAATTAAGAGCAGGTCAAATCATTGAAGCTAAAGATAATTCAAACTCTGTATGTAATTGAAAATGAAAACATTTGTGGGATATATTTTGTGTCTCGTATTAGAGCAATTATTACATTATATATAATATTATAGTACCTTATTATATATGTTATGTATATATATGTATGCATGTATTTATGTATTTATGTATGTATGTATGAATGTATGTATGTATGTGTATGTATGTATATGTATGTATGTATGTATGTATGTATGTATTATGTATTATGTATGTATGTATGTATGTATGTATGTATGTATGTATGTATGTATGTATGTATGTATGTATGTATGTATGTATGTATGTATGTATGTATGTACTTACATATGTATTGATTTTATATGCATGTATGTGTATGAATTATTATACTTTGATTTTCTAAACCAAGCAACAAATTGGCATGTAATGGACAATAAAGATTATTATGTTACTATTATTATTAATAATGAACTATATAAATTGAAATTTGCATATGAATTTTAATTTTCCTTTTACAGTGCAAACGGTCACAATAAATTAAAATTTCCATTTTTCTCCAGCTCTGCGATAACGTACCTCATGTTGACATGGAAACTATTGTGAAACTTAAGAAAAAAGTCAAGTCACAGAAGGTGTCCATCAAAAGACTACAGAATTCCAAAACAATGCCATCAAAACTTAACAGGACAAAAGAAGTTGAATTTGTGAAATCTGTATCAGCTAAATACCTCCCTCCAGAATCGCATTACTTTTTCAGTAGGCAACTTGATTTGTCATTGATGAAGGGAAAAGGTGGGCCTATAAGGATAAGAGTCAGGCTCTTTCACTATATCACACTTCTCCAAGAGCATATAGCCTGCTTCAAAAACAATTTGCTCTCCCTTCAATTTCAACGTTGAGAAGAACTATGCAAAGTCTACACATTTATCCAGGTTTTCCTGATGTAATTTTAAAGACATTTAAGTTGAAAATTGAAAGCATGAAAGAAAGAGACAAGTACTGTGTTTTAATTTTGGACGAAATGGCTCTAAAAAAACATTTATCATATAATGTTGAAAATGATTACGTAGAAGGATTGGAAGACTTTGGTGACTTTGGTGGCAGGTCAGAGAAGGCAGCTCAGCATGCTATGGTCTTCATGGTTCGGGGTTTGTTTGACAAATGGAAGCAGCCAATTGGTTATTTTTTAAGCCAATCTGCCATGCGACATCAGATCCTGGAGAATTTACTCCTTGAGGCATTGACCATTCTAAAGTCTATTGACTTAAAATTACAGCAGTGCTTTCAGACCAAGGATCTAATAACTGTGCTGTCTTCAGGAAGCTGCAGGTCACACATGAGAGGCCCTTTTTTATCATGATGGTGAAGAAATATTGGTATTTTTTGACCCCCTCATCTCTTAAAAAATATTCGAAACAATCTGATGAAAAAAACTTCATTACAGATGACGGTGAGGTCTCATGGAAAGTCATCAGAGAATTCTATGACAAAGACAAGACGTTTCCACTTCGAATGGCCCCAAAACTCACCCTCAAACATATAATTCTCCCTGCATTTGCTCATTTGAGAGTTAGTTTGGCTTCACAAGTTTTAAGTCACAGTGTGTCTGCTGGAATTGCTTTCTTGTGCCAGCTTCATGTTTTCCCTGATACACACATGGCAACATCTCGTTTCATAGAAAAATTCGACAATCTATTTAATGTGTTTAACATCACCGGTGGCAAGTCATCAGCACCATTCAAGCACATCATCACAGCAACATCTTCTCATGTACAATTTCTTCAAGACACAGCTGATTGGCTAAAACGCATAACTCTTGAGGACAAACCAACACAGTCTTTACCATGCATCAGAGGATGGATTCAAACAATCAATGCTCTCCTCCTGCTCATCAACAAAATTTTTAAATCACCAGACATAAATTATTTGATAACAAACAGATTAAATCAAGACTGTCTTGAAAATCTGTTTGCAGTCATTCGCTCAAAAGGTGGACATCGAGACAATCCTGATCCTTATGAATTCAGAATTGCTCTACGGCAAGTAATGGTGGATAAGGTTTTAATGACCAGCAAAGGAACAAACTGTGAGGATGACCTGGATGTCTTTCTTCTGAACTTCTCAAAGTCTACAGGCTCGAACTCTTCCGTTTTTTCTTCCTCTTTCACCCAGTCACAAAACAAAGACACACCACTCATTACCAATCTGGTTAAATCTGTGAACATGGCTGAGGCAATACAGCTCGAAAACATTATTGCCTACATTAGTGGGTATATAGCCTTGAAAGTATCGAACTTTGTGTGTGATGAGTGCAAAACTCAACTGACAGCTTCTTCAACAGACACCACACAATATATATTCTTACAAAATAAACAGTATACAGGTGCAACCGATGGCCTGCGAAAACCAAGTCATGTCCTGGTTGAGTCTGTTGGATTATTTGAATCAATTTCCCACGATTACTTCCAAAAACACCTAAAAGATAACTGTCTAAAACACTCACTAATCAGATTATTATTAGACTAGCAAAGCTCAAAAGAGCTAAAAAGCCCATCCTGCAACTGCAAGACAGTGGAACTCGTTGTAAATTTATTTGTGACAATAAGAATACATCACGAGCTCAAACTCAGAAATGAACTAAATCTGTGTACTGGAACATCTAAACAACCCAGAAAAAACAGAAAGTTTGAAAAGCTTCGACATCAATAAAACCAGACAATGCTGTTTCATATCATATACCATGTATTATTCTCATACTGGTGCAATAGATTTTTGTGGTGAGTAAACATGATGTAAAATCTATCTATATCTGATAATTGTACCTGACTGTTTGTCTCTAGATCTATCTGTTTGCTTGTCAACAAGTCTCCTCAAACTAACAACATCAACAACAACACCTTCTATTTCTTCAACAATTCAACTGTAGATCTCACTGCTCATTTATCTGCCAGTTTCTTGTTCTTACGATCACGTGCAAACAAGTCTCCTTAGACTTACAACAACAACAATAATAACAACAACAGCAACAACAAAAACATCATCATCAGCATCTTCATCATTATCAATAACAACAACACCTAAGCGTGAATCCAGCTTAATAAATATAATAATATTCTAATTCTACTGTACTCTACTCAGTACTGTATCCAATGTAAACAGTGCTGCTTGCCCGCGCCGCTTGTGACACAGACGTGGCGGGCTGAGGCAAACAAAGCCAGAGAGGAAATGAATCATCTTGTAGCGTAGCGTAATAGATCTTGGGTCCAACTGTTGTCTTCAAAATGAAAACAGTTGACAGATGCAAACGTATGGGTATACTGCGCCCGCCCTTTTCCGCCTTCATTTTTTAAAAATAAGCTCGTAACACACTATTCATCGTTGAAAGCAACTCACTTAGTTACTGTATTTGACACAATGGCGCTTTCAAGAAAAAGCAAGTTAGCTTTGATGCTGTATTTACGAAGAAGAAGGCGTACCAAACGGCTTTTAATGTCATTTCACCCCATCAACAAGTTAAGGAATGTGTGTGGTGAATATCACCATCTAATGCCGATGTTGCGACAGGACTCGATCAAATTTAAGGAGTAGTTTCGAGTGGAACCTTCTACATTCAATCTCTTATCTCTGTTGCTGTAATTTCTCTCTCCTCTGTCATATAAGGTCGGTCTCGATTCAACTGCATTAATTAGTGCCTCCTCTTTTTGTGGTGGCAAGACAGCCATTATTTTTAGGAATTGAATTGAATAATCTGTAATAAATGCTGTGCACATAATATAAATCACAACGGTTGTACTACACATTATATTATAATATCTGTTTTATCACCGTGTCAGACACAATCTTCCCGCCACTGCTCCCGTCGCGGTGGGAGAATTGATACAAAATTACCTTGCCTAGAATTTGAGTCGCTAATTTCAAATTTGAAATCAGATTTTTGATCCGATCAACCATTAAAAAGATATTGGACCAGATACATCTCCCTGCTAGACTCAGTGACGTCACTGACATCCGGTGAGACAGTGAGCGATCGCTCATCGCGTCCGTCCAGCAAGATGAAATGCAGCACGTTCCATTTCACTTTCACGGACCATGAACAGTTGCTGTAAGTCGGGTGCAATATAATATAGACCGTCCTTCAACACTCTATTTCATTTGTAATTTTGGCCTGCGTGACTTCTTTCCTTCATTTGTCTCCTTCAAACCGAACTTACTATATTTTCGGCCTTAGGCCTATGTCTTGATCTAGATCTAGGTCAGAGGATCTCAAGCCAAATAGATGAGATTTTAGAATCTAAATCTTAATCTAGATCTAGAGCTAGATCTAGATCTAGGTCCGGTTAAAATCTTAGACCAACAATAACATTGAGATGGGCCTTGAATCTAGACGTAAAGCATGCAAAAATAATATTCATGATTTGTAGATCTTGAGTTCTGGACTCTGCCCTAGATCACTGAAAATGTAGGCCCTACTTTCAAAAGCACTAGATCTAGGCCTACAATTGAATAGGTTGATTAAGATCCAGATCTAGAAAGTTTTTTACTTTGTGAAATTAACTTCAAACTAAAAGTAGAGCTAGATCTAGTCCATAAACAGTCTATCAGTATATTTAAGTATTCCTGAGCTAGATAACTAGTATATCCAGGTACAACTTACAGGTCAGATTAATCAGATATTATAGATCTATCAAAAACAGAAGAGATAGATGGCTAATCATTGACATTCTCCTTTTCGCGGGGGGGGAAATCACCGGAAAGTAAGTTCTACTAGGCCTAAGTATCAATAATTAAAATTTTCTGCAGAAGGCCTTATGTTCAAAGAGAAACTTACATGAAAAAGGTAATATAAAGGCCTAAAAAGGCCTTCTTCGCTTTCCTTTCTTTTTCTTTTTCTTCTTCTTTTTCTTTTCTTTATATTTACCTCACGTTATTCTTCGTCTGTCGTCATTGACAAAGGGTGTACACCTAGGAAATCTCAGTATAGGTAGTCCCAGGTGTACACCCGAAAATTCTGCGTCTTTTCTTGTACCTTGTTCGTTTAGGCCTTTCTATTACCTTTTTCATGTAAGTTTCTACTAGGCCTAGTGTTGGCAGCGTTTTTTTTGCTTTTTGCAAAATATCCCGCCAACTTTATGCCAGAAATCTGCCAAAATCCGTCAACGTTATCCTTTAAAACATGCATTATTTTGCCCAAAATCCGCCATTTGATCTTAAACATTTATAAAGTGTATTGTAAACAAATGAAAATTATGTTACTAAATTCTACTCACCTTTTTAAATCTATATGCGCGGCTGTTTCTGTAATGGCACTTCTTTAACCAGTAGAACAGTCAAACAAACATTACTGACGCATTATAATGTAGTATCGTTTGACGCCAAAATGGACTCGACCATGATATGGGTGCCGGGTTATTCCATTTACTAAGAAATGAGAAACGGGAATAGCTTACAATTTCGGTTTCGATTGATTTTGAGTTAGACTGTCGAAGACTTTCAGTTTCACTTTCGTTAAATGGACAAGGTCATGTAATATAGATTAGATCTAGGCCTACAGTTTCGGTTTCAGTCCCAGACTTATTTTTGGTTCAATCAGAGTTGACTCACAATAATTTTGCCTTAAGTCAGTTTAATGGCATTTGAAAAAAAAAAAAAAAAAAGAAAGAAGAAATGATTAGACTTGATTACTATACTATTACTTTTTCCCCGCCACACAATGATACAAATCTGCTTATAGACATACTTGTTTATTGTTCGTCTCCGATGGGACTAGCTATCAACTCCCATACCTGGAGCAGGGCAGGTCGGGGCGAGGCGGAGGGAGAGGGATTTTGCCCGAAAAAACTCGAGAATTTTTTCAACCGCTCGGAGGGGGGTTGAACCCACTACCTTGTGGTTGCTAGGCCAACACCTTGCTTCTGGGCTACCGAGCCCCCGCCCCCACCCCAACCTCCTCCCTTATCTATCACTTTAGTTGAAAGTCATGATTGCTAGCATAGTAAAGCACAGTCATGGTTGATAGCATAGTAAAGCACAGTCATGGTTGCTAGCATAGTAAAGCACAGTCATGATTGCTAGCATAGTAAAGCACAGTCATGATTGATAGCATAGTAAAGCACACTCATGATTGATAGCATAGTAAAAATAGCACAGTCATGATTGACAGCATAGTAAAGCACAGTCATGGTTGACAGCATAGTAAAGCACAGTCATGATTGCTAGCATAGTAAAGCACAGTCATGGTTGATAGCATAGTAAAGCACAGTCATGATTGATAGCATAGTAAAGCACAGTCATGGTTGCTAGCATAGTAAAGCACAGTCATGGTTGCTAGCATAGTAAAGCACATTCATGATTGCTAGCATAGTAAAGCACAGTCATGATTGCTAGCATAGTAAAGCACAGTCATGATTGATAGCATAGTAAAGCACAGTCATGGTTGATAGCATAGTAAAGCAGTCATGATTAATAGCATAGTGAAGCACAGTCATGATTGCTAGCATAGTAAAGCACAGTCATGGTTGCTAGCATAGTAAAGCCCAGTCATGATTGATAGTAATGATAGCGTAGTAAAGCACAGTCATGATAGGGTAGTAAAGCACAGTCATGGTTGATAGCAATGATAGCGTAGTAAAGCACAGTCATGGTTGATAGTAATGATAGCGTAGTAAAGCACAGTCATGGTTGATAGTAATGATAGCGTAGTAAAGCACAGTCATGGTTGATAGCATAGTAAAGCACAGTCATGGTTGATAGCATAGTAAAGGAGTCATGATTAATAGCATAGTAAAGCACAGTCATGATTGATTGCATAGTAAAGCACAGTCATGGTTGATAGCATAGGAAAGGAGTCATGATTAATAGCATAGTAAAGCACAGTCATGGTTGATAGCATAGTAAAGCACAGTCATGATTGATAGCATAGGAAAGGAGTCATGATTAATAGCATAGTAAAGCACAGTCATGATTGACAGCATACTAAAGCACAGTCATGATTGCTAACATAGTAAAGCACAGTCATGATTGCTAGCATCTTAAAGCACAGTCATGGTTGATTGCCTAGTAAAGCACAGTTATGATTAATAGCATAGTAAAGCACAGTCATGGTTGCTAACAGAGTAAAGCATAGTCATGGTTGATAGGAGAGTAAAGCACAGTCATGATTACTAGCATAGTAAAGCACAGTCATGATTGATTGCATAGTAAAACACAGTCATGATTGCTAGCATAGTAAAGCACAGTCATGATTGCTAGCATAGTAAAGCACAGTCATGATTGCTAGCATAGTAAAGCACAGTCATGATTGCTAGCATAGTAAAGCACAGTCATGATTGCTAGCATAGTAAAGCACAGTCATGGTTGATAGCATAGTAAAGCACAGTCATGATTGCTAGCATAGTAAAGCACAGTCATGATTGATAGCATAGTAAAGCACAGTCATGGTTGCTAGCATAGTAAAGCACAGTCATGGTTGATAGCATAGTAAAGCACAGTCATGATTGATAGCATAGTAAAGCACAGTCATGATTGATAGCATAGTAAAGCACAGTCATGGTTGCTAGCATAGTAAAGCACAGTCATGGTTGCTAACATAGTAAAGCACAGTCATGGTTGATAGCATAGTAAAGCACAGTCATGGTTGCTAGCAAAGTAAAGCACAGTCATGATTGCTAGCATAGTAAAGCACAGTCATGATTGCTAATATAGTAAAGCACAGTCATGATTGCTAACATAGTAAAGCACAGTCATGATTGCTAACATAGTAAAGCACAGTCATGATTGCTAGCATAGTAAAGCACAGTCATGATTGATAGCATAGTAAAGCACAGTCATGG
This sequence comes from Doris montereyensis, assembly GCA_037039925.1. NCBI lineage: Eukaryota > Metazoa > Mollusca > Gastropoda > Nudibranchia > Dorididae > Doris > Doris montereyensis. The sequence continues at coordinate 45,931 of JAXRKP010001333.1, read as the reverse complement.
TTGATAGCATAGTAAAGCAGTCATGATTAATAGCATAGTGAAGCACAGCCATGATTGCTAGCATAGTAAAGCACAGTCATGGTTGCTAGCATAGTAAAGCACAGTCATGATTGATAGTAATTATAGCGTAGTAAAGCACAGTCACGATAGGGTAGTAAAGCACAGTCATGGTTGATAGTAATGATAGCGAAGTAAAGCACAGTCATGGTTGATAGTAATGATAGCGTAGTAAAGCACAGTCATGGTTGATAGTAATTATAGCGTAGTAAAGCACAGTCATGGTTGATAGCATAGTAAAGCACAGTCATGGTTGCTAGCATAGTAAAGCACAGTCATGGTTGCTAGCATAGTAAAGCACAGTCATGGTTGCTAGCATAGTAAAGCACAGTCATGATTGATAGCATAGTAAAGCACAGTCATTGTTGCTAGCATAGTAAAGCACAGTCATGATTGATAGCATAGTAAAGCACAGTAATGGTTGCTAACATAGTAAAGCACAGTTATGATTGATAGCATAGTAAAGCACAGTCATGATTGATAGCATAGTAAAGCACAGTCATGGCTGCTAACATAGTAAAGCACAGTTATGATTGATAGCATAGTAAAGCACAGTCATGATTGCAGCATAGTAGAGCACAGTCATGGTTGCTAACATAGTAAAGCACAGTCATGGTTGATAGCATAGTAAAGCACAGTCATGTTGCTAGCATAGTAAAGCACAGTCATGTTGCTAGCATAGTAAGGCACAGTCCTGATTGATAGCATAGTAAAGCAGTCATGTTGCTAGCATAGTAAAGCACAGTCATGATTGATAGCATAGTAAAGCACAGTCATGATTGATAGCATAGTAAAGCACAGTCATGTTGATAGCATAGTAAAACACAGTCATGTTGCTAGCATAGTAAAGCACAGTCATGATTGATAGCATAGT
>JAXRKP010001333.1:20000-40000 GCA_037039925.1 Doris montereyensis | reverse complement strand
GACCCGCTTCATCACAACAGAGGATATAGGTGGTGAAACTCACCAAGAGATTTCCGCTTTTGTTGTCATGGTCTGATGGACCCAAAATCGTTTTGATGAGATGTCTTGTACATTTGTCTTGTATTAGTTGTTTATCGTTCAGTACTCCAGTCTGTCTCTTCAGTCCCTTGTCAATTGTCTTGTATCAGTCTGTCTTGTATCAGTTTTTGCTTTCTTTTCTCTCAGTCTGTCTCTATCTATGTCTTGTCTATCAGTCTGTCTTGCTCTCAACTGTTCCAACTCTAGTATAATAGTGTAGATGTATGGTATTACAAATGTAGCTTTCTCTCTGATTTTGTCTCTTCTCACATTCTATTCTTTCTTGCTATATTGTTCTGTCTTTGTTCCATTAAGGCCATTACTTTTAATACCCGACGTCGCTCAATGTACCATTTCTTAACATCTATTTCATTGTCGCAATTTCATTCGACATCTTTCTCCTTTTTTTCATCTATCTGACATCAATTGTGTTCGAGGTTGAGACATCTAAATATTTCTCGTCATTATGCCTTCTTTATCAGTTTACTATTAGTGGATTGTCACTTGTATGTCATATGTCTTTCTTTATCCATCGAATTCTGTCTTGATCAGCACTGTCTTTCGTATCAGTATGTCTTGTATCAGTAAATCGGTGTAGTTCTGTCTTTCTTTCTTGTCTGTCTTGATATCAATATTTCTTGTATCAGATGTCTTGTATAGTCTGTCTTTATCAGTTTTTCAATATGTCTTGGGTTCAGATGTCAATAAGTGACAACTCCACTAATAAAGACAGAGCAAACACGTGACGTTTCGGGTATAACCCTTCGTCAGACAACAAACGAGAAATATTTAGAATCTAGATCTAAGTAATACCTCCGGCATCACACAATGTGATGTCAGAATAAAAACATAAAGGAGAAAGAAAGAAAGAAAAAGACAGTGATGTTAAGAAACGTAGCAGTGGAGGGGGGGGGGGTGTGAAAAAAAAGCGAGAGTGGAAGGTTCAGATCTAGAATGAAATAAAAATATGAAAATAAGTAAGTAATAAAAGGTGAGAAGGAGATAGAGAGAATGAGAGAAATAGAGAGAGAGAGAGAGAGAGAGAGAGAGAGAGAGAGAGAGAGAGATAGAGAGAGAGAGAGAGAGAGAGAGAGAGAGAGAGAGAGAGAGAGAGAGAGAGAGAGAGAGAGAGAGAGAGAGAGAGAGAGAGAGAGAGAGAGAGAGAGAGAGAGAGAGAGAGAGAGAGAGAGAGAGAGAGAGAGAGAGAGAGAGAGAGAGAGAGAGAGAGAGAGAGAGAGAGAGAGAGAGAGAGAGAGAGAGAGAGAGAGAGAGAGAGAGAGAGAGAGAGAGAGAGAAGAGAGAGAGAGAGAGAGAGAAAGAGAAAAGAAGAGAGAAAGAAAAAAACAGGCAGGGGAGAAAGAAAGGGAGAGAGAGACGTGTGAGTATGGGAAACAAGAACGAAAAATAGGATAAATGTAAGACTAGATCTATATCTCACTGGGTCTAGAAAGAAGAAATGATAGGATAAATGTAAGATTAGATCTATATCTCACTGGGTCTAGAATGAAGAAATGATAGATAATGAATGAAAGCAAGTATAAATCAAGACAAAAATTTACACTGAAGGTGCGAAATGTATATAAATTACAAATTTATCGATGTAATAAGGGTGGAGAGTAAACAACTTATCTGAAATTTCAAAAAATGCCAGTTAGGACTAGCTGATGCCATCCAAGGAATCAAAATCTCAAATTATTTTTCCTTGGTGATAACATAAGGTCTATTCCGTAATGGTAAGAAACTGTGCGCCAAGATGCTTCCGGTAAATGGTGAACGTAAAAGAAATAAAAATACAAAATAAAATTTGTAAAAAATGTAGATGCCTACCATTGAGTATGCTACCATAGGCGGGCACACGGGGTGTGAACTGCCAGAGGGACCCAACTTTGCCCGGGATAGGAAGGGGTGGAGGGGGTGGCAGGGTTAGGGTGGGATAGTTTCATGGGGGTGGTTGGGGGAGCGGATGGGGTAGGGTAGAGGATGGGGAAGGGTCAGGGATAGTAATAGCGTGTGCCCGACTATGGGAGTTACTCCAAAGAAAATTATATAAATTGGTGTAAGACGTTCATACCGTCAGGGTTGATTGTGCCCAATCTTACTATAAGCCGGTTCTCTAAAGACTTCCTAGACTCAGCACCGCCAGTACATGACCTGAGAATGCATACTTTCAGGTCATGGGTTCCTCGATGTCCTGGTTTATTGAAATGTAAAGGCACCGGCTTGCTTTCGCAGTATTCAATATCTCTCCTGTGATGGCCAAATCTGTTGGAGAGTTGCAAGCCAGTTTCTCCGATATAGGCCATTCCACAATGACTGCAGCGAATAGCATAAATAACATTGCGAGAGGCGCAGGAGAATTGCCCATTCACTGTCCAGGTCTGTCTAGGGAACTGAATGGTTGTGGAGCCGTCTACAAAGGGGCATGTCTTGCAGTTAGTGCGTCCACATCGGACTGTGCCCGACGGCGAGGAGTCAGTAGAGAGGCGACTGTGCACAAGGATATCCTGAAGGCTAGTGTGTCTCTTGAAGGCAATTAAAGGAAAGGAAGGGAAAACACGTCTAGTCTCGTCACTAGCGTGTAGAATAGGCAGGTTCTTGCGGACTATATTGATGACACGGTGTGTGTGCGGATGGTACGGAAGGATAAGAGGTATGCGTTTGGTCTTTTTTCTTCCTACGATGTTGAGGGCGTCTGTACGGGGTACAATTTTAGCTCTCAGAAAGGCTTGACAAATGATGGCCCTAGGGTAGCCTCTGCGTAGGAAGAAATCAAACATCTTAGGCGCTTCCTCTGTGAATAGCTGCTCAGTAGAACAGATGCGTCTGAATAGCATCTTTGCAACGTGGTGGATGAGAGGATGTGTAGCGGAGATAGCTATGACTATCTGTATCTTTGTAGAATATTGTAGTTGTAAGTCCATGTTCAGAGAGAGAAACGGTGATGTCCTAAGAAGTTAACAGTGGATGTCGACTGGGTATAAGTGAACTGGATAGGTTTGCAAAAGTTGTTTTGCAAAATCAAAGAAACGGTCTAAATCAGTCGCAGACATCGTCATATCTCCCGACCCATCATCAATATACCGTTTATAGGTGTTGGGCAGAGGGCCAGGATACGCCTGGAACAATCTATGTTCAAGATACCCCATGAATAGGCAAGCGTATGACCCATCTTAGTGCCCTAGGCAACTCCACTGTTTGCTCGAAAATTGTCCATTAAATTCAAAATGAATTAAGGTTGAGCTATTCTGCCAAACGGAGAAGGGTGGTAGTGTTGGATTGTCTGGTCAGATCGCTGGTCGAGAAAGAATTTAAGGGCTTGAAGGCCCATGGAATGGGGTATGGATGTGTAAAAGGAGACAACATCAATGAGGAAGGACGTCTAGGGGCTGTGTCTGTAAAGAAATACTACTCGAAGAAAGTCAGAGCTTGGTTGGTATAAAAGTCTAGGAAGTCTTTAGAGAACCGGCTTATAGTAAGATTGGGCACAATCAACCCTGACGGTATGAACGTCTTACACCAATTTATATAATTTTCTTTGGAGTAACTCCCATAGTCGGGCACACGCTATTACTATCCCTGACCCTTCCCCATCCTCTACCCTACCCCATCCGCTCCCCCAACCACCCCATGAAACTATCCCACCCTTACCCTGCCACCCCTCCACCCCTTCCCTATCCCAGGCAAAGTTGGGTCCCTCTGGCAGTTCACACCCCGTGTGCCCGCCTATGGTAGCATACTCAATGGTAGGCATCTACATTTTTTACAAATTTTATTTTGTATTTTTATTTCTTTTACGTTCACCATTTACCGGAAACATCTTGGCGCACAGTTTCTTACCATTACGGAATAGACCTTATGTTATCACCAAGGAAAAATAATTTGAGATTTTGATTCCTTGGATGGCATCAGCTAGTCCTAACTGGCATTTTTGAAATTTCAGATAAGTTGTTTACTCTCCACCCTTATTACATCGATAAATTTGTAATTTATATACATTTCGCACCTTCAGTGTAAATTTTTGTCTTGATTTATACTTGCTTTCAATCATTATCTATCATTTCTTCATTCTAGACCCAGTGAGATATAGATCTAATCTACATTTATCCTATCATTTTCTTCTTTCTAGACCCAGTGAGATATAGATCTAGTCTTACATTTATCCTATTTTTTCGTTCTTGTTTCCCATACTCACACGTCTCTCTCCCTTTCTTTCTCCCTGCCTGTTTTTCTTTCTTCTCTCTCTCTCTCTCTCTCTCTCTCTCTCTCTCTCTCTCTCTCTCTCTCTCTCTCTCTCTCTCTCTCTCTCTCTCTCTCTCTCTCTCTTTCTCTCTCTCTTCTCTCTCTCTCTCTCTCTCTCTCTATCTCCTTCTCACCTTTTATTACTTACTTATTTTCATATTTTTTATTTCATTCTAGATCTGAACCTTCCACTCTCGCTCTTTTTTCACACACCCCCCCACTGCTACGTTTCTTAACATCACTGTCTTTTTTCTTTCTTTCTTTCTCCTTTATGTTTTATTCTGACATCACATTGTGTGATGCCGGAGTATTACTTAGATCTAGATTCTAAATATTTCTCGTTTGTTGTCTGACGAAGGGTTATACCCGAAACGTCACGTGTTTGCTCTGTCTTTATTAATGGAGTTGTCACTTATTGTCATATTTCGCCTTAAACTTTTCACTAGTGAGAAGAAGCAGGTATTGTTGCATCAAGTTGTCATTTGATTTATTAATTTTTGTATCATTTACACATTCCTTTGGATTATTACATTATTGTGATTTACTACTATATTGATGACAGTTTTGTGTCACCATATAACTTTAGATATGATTTATTAATGTGTTATTGAGAGTCAAGCCGGTGAAGTTCAAGACAAGACTAGAATCTAGTAGAGGCTTGATTCTAGATTTAGATCTGGAATCCAGCTTTAGATATCGAATGGTGTAGATCTAGTGTTGGCCTATCATTCATTTTCTTATTCATTCGTATCATTATACCGTCATTGTGACATTGTCGTTATAGATCAGATCTAGATTTCTAGATCTAGATCTAGATCTAGATCTAGTCATATCATATGAATGGTCTTCGGTTTGTTTTTAATTTTCTTTTATTCTGCGTTGATCAACATTAACAGAATGATTGACTTTGTCATATTTGTTGAATGGAATAATGCATCCTTGCATTGTTAGGGCCTATTGTAGTCTACTGACGACTCAACATAAGATTATTTGTCTGATATTGTATTAGATCCATCATTTTGAAATGCCTAACAATGCAGTATTGTAAATTGCAAAGGTGCAATTATAATGAAGCCAACAAGTGCCGTGTCTTTAAACTGCCAAAAGATGAAACTGAAAGACAGACCTGGCTAAATGTGATTCCTCCTCGTCAGAATTTTACCATTGAACCATCTAAATTCTTCATATGTGAAAAGCATTGGCCTGAAAATGCCCCAACTATCAAAATCCCAGGTGGCTCAACACGTCCTGTTTGTCCACCAAGTATTTTCAATGTCCCTTCTTCTTGTTTGCCTTCTCCAAAACCAGCACCTCGCCAGCCGAAATCCGAAGACCAGCAGCTCAAGTATTTCATTATGAAAGATAAAATACAATCGTTGTCTGATTTTCAAGCTGAAAAAGAGCTTGAGAGGAAATATAATAATCTCATCATATCATGGTCAGATGATCAGTTTGTCTGTGTTTTTATGACAGAAGGCTTTAAAGAGAGCAACATATCAATTATTGTTCATAACAAACCTACATTGTGTTCTCCTCTTACCCTGTTTGCATACAAAAAAGGTATAAGTGTGCCTTTGGGAAAAATTTTAAATCCCAATAATGGACTTTCTTCTTATTCACAATTCTATGAAGCTGTGAACTCAGTCTTGAACTACACTATTCATATTGATGACATTATTGACAAAGTCGTTACAGTTCTCAAGGAACAAGATTTAGATTCCTTAAGGCTGACAAGGAAAAGAAATTAAAATTTGTTACAAGGCAGTTGCAGCTTCTTTCTCACAAAGTCTTTTCAGTTTCTGATTATTGTCTTGCTATTGAGTGTTTCCCAACATGTCATTATGATCAACTTCGGGATTTATTGGTGCTTCCTGGTAAAACAAAAGGTGAAGTCTCTTGTATCAGGTACTGATGTCAATGTCGTATTGGACAAAACATTCAATAAAGTTAATGATCTACAGAGAAATGCCCTTCTTATTGTTGATGAAGTGAAAATTCGGCCGACTATAGCTTTTTCTGGGGTGTTTTGAGTGGAATGGCAAAAAATGAACCCAATTTCAAGACAACAAGTATGCTATGTGTTATGTTAAAGTGTTTGCATGGAGGACCCAGTGTCATGATTTCTATAACACCTGTTCATAAGTTGACTTCTTTGTTTCAATTTGATATTGTCATAAAGCTGCTCTCATGGTAGAAAAATCTGGTGGCATTGTATTGGGATCTGTGACTGACAATCACAAAATCAACCAGCAATATTGTAAGTTGGTCAACAAAATTGACAACTGTCAAGCCAAACATCCATTAGATGACAGCCGTGTATGGTATCTCCTTTTTTGATAGTGTTCATATTTTAAAATGTATTAGAAACAACTGGTTGACAGAAAAGTCTAAGAAATTATCAATAGACAATACCACAGTTGGTTCATTTTCTGATATTAAACAGTTGTATAAAGATGAAGAAGACAACATCTTGAAATCTACACCTTTAACATTGGCTGCTGTTTCACCTTCAAGATTGCAATTACAGAATGTGCAACACGTGTTGAGTATTTTCAATGAGAAGGTTGTGGCCGCTCTAAAATTGAAGGGTGCACCAGAGACTGCTGCTTTTGTGCAAGATATTTTAAACTGGTGGAACACAGTCAATGTATCCCGGAAAGGGGCAGGATGTGAGAATGAACGACCAACATCGATCCGTCCAAAGCAAGGAGTCCACATCCTTCAGATCTTCCTTGAAAAGTTTAAGGTGACTCACTCTGGTCATGGGGCTAACCGAGTTCAATGCTTGACACATGATACCAAAAAAGCTATAGTCCAGACGACAGAGGCAATGATAGCCATTTCAAATCACCTTTTGTCAAATGGTTTCGAATATGTTTTACTGCGTGAGCTTCAGTCGGATAGAATTGAAGGGAATTCGGTGTTTATCGTCAGTCGACAGGAGCCAGTGCTTTTATGATTGCTGGTGATGTTGTTGCTGCTTTTAAAAAGCGTCTGGCCCGTTTTTCGGCTACATTTCTACAGTCTTTAGAATTGGAAGGCTCCTCTGAAAACAGCCACACATGCCATGGTCCCATCAGCATGGAGGATGCTTTGTGTATTGAAAAATGCCTTAATGCAGTCACTCTTTCCAATTCTGAAGAAATTGCCTCAGCTTATGTAGCTGGTTGGTTGGAAATGAAGTGCGGCAAAGAGCTTGACTTTTCAGAGGATGAAACAATTCTGACTGGTGAAGTTACTGATTTTATTGAGGAGGTCTCGCGAGGAGGTTTGACGGTACCTCATTCGTGCACTTACGAGCTTGTTAGAGCTGGTTTGTGTTTTTTGAAAAATTCAAGAGCCAGGGCATGTTGCCGTCCAAGACTTATGGACATTCTCTCCGTGATGGATAATTATTTTGACTTTGGATTATCATCGAAGCATGTAAGTGTATCAAAGTTATTATTATTATTATTATTATTATTATTATTATTATTATTATTATTATTATTATTATTATTATTATTATTATTATCTTTTTGTATTTCACCCGTAATATTAAGAAAAATACTGATTATAGAAATCCAGATAGTTTACAATAAAACGTGTCTGTTTGACTAATATAATTATCATTTACATACTTCAACTCCAGTACAGAAACCAAAAATGAAAATGTTCTGGTAATGACTTAAAAAGTAATCTAAATACTAATTGTAATTCATTCAGAGCTTATTGTTTTAAAGACTAAAATTGGGATATAAATATTTATATTCCTTGTCTGTGTGTTTGTGTGCGTGTGTGTGTGTCTGTCTGTCTGAATGTCTGTCTGTCTATCTCTCTCTCTCCTCTCTCTTTCTCTCTCTCCCTTTCTATCTCTGTCTATATTATTTTCTCTCTATCCTTAATCCCATTGCTATACATCTACGCTACTTTTTCTCCCATGAAATGTAGCTGTTCAGACGTTTGGCCAATGTACTCCTGCATGGCATACACAATTTAGAACGGGACCAAGAAAAAAATGCTTCCTCTATCAAACGTCTATCAAAAAAGCAAGACTAGCAGAATAACCAACTCGTCATATCGTGAGTATATTATATTTGTTCTTAGTATGTATTTGAGAAACATGGACACACACACACACACACACAAAATACACACACAAGTATAGAAAACACACTGTAGTCTTGTACCGCACCGTAGGCCTAATGAATTCGTCTATCGGTGTGTAATCTAGAAATCTAGATCTAGATCTAGATCTAACTTTTCATTCACCGAACTTTCGAAGTAAACGAACTGATCGGAATACGTTGGCCTTCATAGCAGAGTCTGAAACTAGGTCACGGCAGTCCTGTGTATAGTAGTTCTTGGCCTAGGCCTATAATGGGAGTAATTCCAAGTTGCCAGTTAACTAACAGGTTGCCAGATGGAAATTCAAATAGACAGAAAAAGTCCTTTTGTGTTGTTCTCTTAACTACATCCTAATAATGAAATGTCCCAAATCTATATTATAAATACATTACATGCTAATAATGAAACGTCCCAAATCTATATCATTACTACATTACATGCTAATAATGAAATGTCCCAAATCTATATTATTATTACATTAAATCCTAATAATGAAATGTCCCAAATCTATATTATTACTACATTACATCATAATAATGAAACGTCCCAAATCTATATCATTACTACATTACATGCTAATAATGAAATGTCCCAAATCTATATTATTACTACATTACATCCTAATAATGAAACGTCCCAAATCTATATTATTATTACATTACATCCTAATAATGAAACGTCCCAAATCTTTATTATTACTACATTAAATCCTATACTGGAACGTCCCAAATCCATATTATTTGTTCATTACATCCTAATAATGAAGCGTCCCAATCCACATTATTACTACATTACATTATAATAATGAAACGTCCCAAATCTATATTATTACTACATTACCTCCTAATAATGAAACGTCCCCAATCCACATTATTACTACATTACATCATAATAATGAAACGTCCCAAATCTATATTATTACTACATTACATCATAATAATGAAACGTCCCAAATCTATATTATTACCACATTACATCCTTATAATGAAACGTCCCAAATCTATATTATTACCACATTACATCATAATAATGAAACGTCCCAAATCTATATTATTACTACATTACATCATAATAATGAAACGTCCCAAATCTATATTATTACCACATTACATCCTAATAATGAAACGTCCCAAATCTATATTATTATTACATTACATCCTAATAATGAAACGTCCCAAATCTATATTATTACCACATTACATCCTTATAATGAAACGTCCCAAATCTATATTATTACCACATTACATCCTTATAATGAAACGTCCCAAATCTATATTATTACCACATTACATCCTTATAATGAAACGTCCCAAATCTATATTATTACCACATTACATCCTTATAATGAAACGTCCCAAATCTATATTATTACCACATTACATCATAATAATGAAACGTCCCAAATCTATATTATTACCACATTACACCCTTATAAAGAAACGTCCCAAATCTATATTATTACTACATTACATCTATATTATTTGTTCATTACATCCTAAATGAAACTCCCATATTATTGACACTACATTACATCCTAATAATGAAACGTCCCTAATTATTTGTTCATTACATCCTAATAATGAAACGTCCCCAATCCACATTATTACTACATTACATCCCAATAATGAAACGTCCCAAATCTATATTATTTGTTCATTACATCCTAATAATGAAGAAAGTGTCCCAATCCACATTATTACTACATTACATTATAATAATGAAACGTCCCAAATCTATATTATTACTACATTACCTCCTAATAATGAAACGTCCCCAATCCACATTATTACTACATTACATCATAATAATGAAACGTCCCAAATCTATATTATTACTACATTACATCATAATAATGAAACGTCCCAAATCTATATTATTACCACATTACATCCAAATATATAATGAAACGTCCCAAATCTATATTATTACTACATTACATCCAAATATATAATGAAACGTCCCAAATCTATATTATTACCACATTACATCCAAATATATAATGAAACGTCCCAAATCTATATTATTACCACATTACATCCAAATATATAATGAAACGTCCCAAATCTATATTATTACCACATTACATCCAAATATATAATGAAACGTCCCAAATCTATATTATTACTACATTACATCCAAATATATAATGAAACGTCCCAAATCTATATTATTTGTTCATTACATCCTAATAATGAAGCGTCCCAAATCTATATTATTTGTTCATTAAATCCTAATAATGAAACGTCCCAAATCTATATTATTTGTTCATTACATCCTAATAATGAAGCGTCCCAAATCTATATTATTACTACATTACATCCTAATAATGAAACGTCCCAAATCTATATTATTTGTTCATTACATCCAAATATATAATGAAACGTCCCAAATCTATATTATTACTACATTACATCATAATAATGAAACGTCCCAAATCTATATTATTACTACATTACATCATAATAATGAAACGTCCCAAATCTATATTATTATTACATTACATCCTAATAATGAAACGTCCCAAATCTATATTATTACTACATTACATCCTAATAATGAAACGTCCCAAATCTATATTATTACTACATTACATCCTAATAATGAAACGTCCCAAATCTATATTATTACTACATTACATCCTAATAATGAAACGTCCCAAATCTATATTATTACTACATTACATCCTAATAATGAAACGTCCCAAATCTATATTATTTGTTCATTACATCCTAATAATGAAGCGTCCCAAATCTATATTATTTGTTCATTACATCCTAATAATGAAGCGTCCCAAATCTATATTATTTGTTCATTACATCCTAATAATGAAGCGTCCCAAATCTATATTATTTGTTCATTACATCCTTTATAATGAAACGTCCCAAATCTATATTATTACCACATTACATCATAATAATGAAACGTCCCAAATCTATATTATGACTATATGGCATCATAATAATGAAACGTCCCAAATCTATATTATGACTATATGGCATCATAATAATGAAACGTCCCAAATCTATATTATTACTACATTACATCATAATAATGAAACGTCCCAAATCTATATTATTACTACATTACATTTACATCCTAATAATGAAACGTCCCAAATCTATATTATTACTACATTACATTTACATCCTAATAATGAAACGTCCCAAATCTATATTATTACTACATTACATTTACATCCTAATAATGAAACGTCCCAAATCTATATTATGACTATATGGCATCATAATAATGAAACGTCCCAAATCTATATTATGACTATATGGCATCATAATAATGAAACGTCCCAAATCTATATTATGACTATATGGCATCATAATAATGAAACGTCCCAAATCTATATTATGACTATATGGCATCATAATAATGAAACGTCCCAAATCTATATTATTACTACATTACATTTACATCCTAATAATGAAACGTCCCCAATCTATATTTTGTGTTCTGCCCCGCTGAAGTAGATTCAGGCTGTGTAATACACACACACACATAATATTGTGCTGGTTATGATCATGTGATCTCTCTGTGCTGAGTTGTTTTTGCTCGTTCATTCTCTTTCAGTCAGCTTTGAAAGAACCATGGACACGATTTTATTACAAACTTACACTAGGCAGAGAGGGAAAAAGGCACCATTGATTGAAGGCTACCAATTCAGGCTCAACAATCGCAGAAAAGCTACAACCAACTGGAAATGTTTAAAGGAGGAATGCAAGCAAGATGCACAACTAACACGGAAATAACAACGCTAATATCAGCAAGCTTAGACCACAACTACGAGAAACCAGATCAAGGCCAAATAGCAAAGAGAGAAACGCTAGAAAGATGCAAGAAACATTGTCTTGGCGAACCTGATGATGAACCGTCCAAAGGTTTCATCAAAGAAATCACCAAAGAACAGACAACTTTGTTCCCAAAAACTACCGGTACGTCAGAATACGTGAGACAATTTATTAGCAACGAAAAAGCTCCAACCCTAGCTACCAGCAAAGAGACGAGAAGTGTTAGGCGAACAGTAAAGGCAAACATGACACCTGTGTTCAAAATGTATCCTCAGCAACCATAGTCGGTACGGTACCCAAAATGCGTTGTTCTTAATCTTACACTTGTTCGATTACAATTGAAGGCGAGTTCGGGCCCGACTTCTCGGCAGGTAGAGCCGTGACGTCACTGTAGGCGAATTCCATTGCACTCGTTTATAGATATAATATAATACTGTCCTTCTCAAACTTTGAATCCTCTAAACTCAGGAACCACTCCACCCACAACCTCCATAGTTCGCATGTCGATTTCAAATAACCTGCTTTATGGTTCTTAGCGAATAAACTCTTTTGATCAAATCAAATTACTAATTGATTGGGAAAACTTGTTTTGACAATGGTCACAAAACTTGTTCTTGTTACTCAGATCTTTCCTTTATCGTTTCTGAGATTTTAGAAAGTTTAAAAAGTCCACGTAACCTTAAAAGAATTATTTTGAACTAATAATCGTACTTGTATCACCCGGAACTGTTACATGGTTTCTGAGTTAACCATAGTCAAGGGGGGAGGAGACCCTGAATTATAATTTGAGAAATCATAATCCAACATTGTTTCAAATCGTTGCTGGACTCGAATAAGAGAATATTGCAGGTTGGATTTTTAAACCACTGCATTCATTCAGTAATTCCATTGCTCAACACAGTGTGTTTGGAACTATTAAAGGTATTGTTATCATTATTAACCAAAACGTTGTGTATTATTATTATTATTATTATTATTATTATTATTATTATTAGAAAATTATTAATTAGTATTATTACCATCTTTAGCAAATTGTTTGTAAAATTCAAGTTGTTATTATTAAATTCGAATTATTAATGATTCATTATGTTTAACTCTAAATCACTAACATTAAAAATGTTATGGGAAAACTAAACTGTGACACAAAGCGATTAAGGAAATTGAACACAATATTCACATATAGATCTATAGCTATTATGTTCAATGAAACGATGACACATAGGTATCATGAAATATAAATATATATAGTTTTTTAATATTTTTAATTTATTTATTATTTATAACTATTTTTATTTTTTTATTTTTTAAATATGCAAACTGAATAATTGCTTCATTTTTGGTAAAATTGTAAAAGTAGCATTTACTGTGTAAAGTTTTATTGTCGATTCCTATTGTAAAACATTCTGAGCACCGTGTGTGGAAGTTGTGCTATATAAACTGAATTATTATTGAATTATTAGATGTGTAATATGAAATGGTGAACACGGACTCAAAATCAATTTTTGAAAATGAAACTGTTACATAAATACACTCAGGAAAACTACCCTGTAACACAAAGATACAGTATGTTGTTTTTTTTAAACGGAGCCATATAGTAATAATAATAATAATAATAATAATAATAATAATAATAATAATAATAATGATATATAATGATAATGATAATGATGATAATGATGATGACGATAACGATAACGATAACAATAACAATAACGATAATAAATAATAATAATAATAATAATAATAATAATAATAATAATAATAATAATAATAATAATAATAATAATAATAATGTTTAGTTATATATAGTAGCTTATACATAGAAATTCTCTAAACGAAGAACAAAATATGTCTCTCGAAAAAAAAGTGTCTTCAATATTTTGTTAAAGGAAAAAATGTTTTAACTATTCTAGATAGTGGTTAGAAGAGAGTTCAAGATTTTGGGTCCATTGACTGAGAAGGCTTTCACCCATGTTTGTGTTTGGAATAGGTAAAGTAGGGAGACAATTTACTTTTTTCCAAATGGTGGATTAGGATTGTAAAGAATAACAAGATATTCAGCAAACCATGGAATGAGTTGAATACAGATATCCATCTTAAATTCGTTGCGTTTATGAACTGGGAGCCAGTGAAGACTTATTAAAAACTGGCATGATGTCGTCTCTAGATTTCGTTTTGGTGACAACAAACAGAGGCGCACTGATTTTGGATTTTTTTAAGATTTTTCATTTGATGAGTTGGGATGAGGTAAAGTAAAGAATTGCAATAGCAGAAAGACTGACAAATGCTTGTAAAACAGAGGAATACTATTATGGAAAATGAAAGTGTACAAATCTAAACTCAAAAGATTTATTATGGAAAATGAAAGTGTACAAATCTATCACAATTCTATTGAAGAAAATGGAAGATGTACAAAGAAGACTGAAATATATTATGGAAAATGAAAGTGTACAAATCTATGACTAAATTCTAGTATGGAAAATGAAAGCATGTACAAATCTACAACTCAATTCTAATCAAAGAAAATGAAAATGTAAGAAATCTACATAAAAGAGACAAATCTACGACTAAATTACTATTATGGAAAAGAACTATCGCAAATCAAGTGAGGAAAATTCAAAACAGGAAAATGAAGAGTTTGGACAAATCTAGAAGAAGCTGTCAAGAAATCTAAACTGAATTCTAGTATGGAAAATGAAGAGCATGAGACAAATCTACGACTGAATAATATTACTATTAAGGAAAATGAAAAGATTTTCAACAATTACAAATCTACGGAAACTGAATTCTATTATCAAAATTACATGTCCTAATCTACGACTGAATGAAAGTGTACAAATCTACGACTGAATTCTATTATGGAAAAATGAAATGTGATACAAATCTAAGAAATAATACTATTAAGGAAAATAAAAGTGAGCACATCTATGACTGAATACTATTAAGGAAAATGAAAGTGTACAAACTACTATGACTGAATACTATTAACAAAATGAAACTCCAAACAAATCTACGACTGAAAAATGGAACTATTAACAAACATAAAAAAGGATCAACTATGGAATGATTGAATACTATTAAGGAAATCACTGAAACGTTCCAGGAAAATATATGACTGAATACTATTAAGGAAAATGAAAGGACCAATCTAAGACTGAATACTATCAAGGAAAAGGAAAAAGTACAAATGACCACTGAATTACAATTAGACAAAAATGAAAAATTCTGCTAAACATTGACGACCTGTGTTTTATTGACTTAGAAAAGGAAAGTGTACACTGTACGACTGAATACGAACTATGGAAAATTAAAGAACACAATGTACGACTGAAAATTTAAGGAAAATTAAATTGTTTACAATAAACCAACATAAATACTATTAAGAAAATGAAAGTGTAACAAATCTATGACTTGAATGGAGATATGACATATAGGAGTAATAAAAGTTGTATCCTAAGTCCGACTTGTTCATCACATTAATGGAAAATCGAAAGGTATCCAAAAATAAAGAAAATGAACCCAAAAAACAACTCAATGACCAGTAAATGTATCAATGAACAGCAATGATGGTGATTTAAAGCTTCATTTGAAAATCAGAAAGACCTTCAGTCGAATATCAACATTATGAACAATGAACTAAATAAGAGAGACATGAGAGTAAATGCAAAGAAAACCAAAACAATGATAGGAACTAAGGAAGCTCCAAACACAAAATATTAAATTGGGCATGGAGTATTTAGAACAAGTTCAAAGCTACAATTACCTAGGAGTAATGATTAACTCAGAGGGAAAACTAAATGAAGAAATCCAAAAGATAAATCCAAATAAAACACAAAATATTAAATTCGTAAGTGTAATATATTAACTCAGAGGGGAAAACTAAGAGAAGAAATCTGGGAAAGGCATTTCTAGGTAAGCAAGAATTGTCAACAAAAACCAAATGGCAGTACACAATACAGTTTATTGTCTTACTCTTCTCTATGGCAGCAAAACTTGGACTTTAGACAGTAGAGAATACTATAGAGTACAGGCAGCTGAAATGAAATATCTAAAAATAGTTGTAGGGAAAACTAAAAGAAACACAACAATAAGAGATCAAACCAAAGCAGATGGCATAAAAACTAAGATAGAAACAAATCAATTGAGATGGTTTGGGAATGTAAACATAATGAATGACGATAGAATAGCTAAATCAGTATACAGTGAAGCCCAAGGTAAAAGACCAAAAGCCTCGGAGAAAGTGGGAAGAAGATATAAAAGAGGCATTGAAGATAGAAATTTAACTTTTTTGAAGGGAAACAGAAAATGCCAGGACAGGGCATCATGGAGAAAGATCATCTCGGGCATTTGAACCTATACTGACAAAAGGAACTGATAATCAAATACATCTAAACATTTTTTAAATACAGAGAAATGAAAGAAAGATTTAATATTATTATTATTATTATTATTATTATTATTATTATTATTATTATTATTATTATTATTATTATTATTATTATTAGTAGTAGTAGTAGTAGTAGTAGTATTATTATTAGTATTATTATTATTGTTATAATTACACCATCTCGTCAGTCTACCCAAGTGTGTTAATGGATATCACTAGTAGCACTAGCAGGCAATGTTATGGAAGGCATTGAAATGATGGTCTCTTTTTTTAAAACCAACGCAATTATTGGGGTTTCTCGATCGCATGTTTAATTCCAAGAAAACCAAACCCAAGATCCTTTTTACATTGCACCTGGGATCTCCTTACCGGATACACGTTAGATCAACAGTAAACAGTTAACTAGGTACACGTTTTACTGTTCGATCACTATTTATGATCTATGATCCAGGATGGTAAAGATCAATAGACGGGGTTGACGAACCTGGATCATAATGTCCTAACAGTCCCCCTCGCTCGCTCTCCTCTCTCTCTCTGTATTTGTTGTCTCTCTCTCTCTCTCTCTCTCTCTTAGATCTCAATGTTAGTTGAAAACAATGTCTCTCACATGTATCTTCTCGTTCCCTATCACGCTCAATCTATTTGTCTTTGTCTCCATCTTTATTCCACTCCATTTCATTATCCCTCTCTCTTCCTCTTTACGTGTCTCTGTCTGTTTGTATGTCTGTCTCTATCTATTTATATATCTAATGGATATGAATATGATGATGATAATAATAACAATAACAGTGTTAATAATGATATATATATTATAACGATAGATATATATAATATATATATATCCAAGCATTGAAACCCTTGGCTGAATGAGCAAATGTTGTCATTAAAAAAGAAAAAGCTTTAGTAATAAAGTAATAACTCTAGATTGTCTCTATCTCGATCTATATTTTAGATCTCGATGTAGAGCTAGATCTAAGGGGGGGGGGTTCTATATTATGTGCGCTTACTAAAATATGATTGCCATCAACTCTTGAAAAGAAAAGAGAAATATTACTTTTAAATAGACCTACGGCATCTAGCCCAGTGTTCCAGAGCGTCGCGTCCTCACAGAATAAGAATTGCGCCCACACTGAATGAAAAATGGAATGGGGTCAACAAATTGATGGAACAAATTACAAAATTGCAATCAATTCAAAAAAAAATGGATTGCAAAACCAAATCTTCGGAGAATTTTGGAATTTCGAGGAGGTGCTGTGGGGAAAGCCTATTTCGTGCAACGGTAGCCCGAACTCAGTAATAAATAAATATATAATAACGTAATCATACTTTGGACGAGCAATACTAGGTCTGGATGTGGTGTAACTCAAATCAGATTCTTCCATTTCCAGCTTCATTGACTCACCGAATTCAGGCACATCCAGATGAAGGTGCCAGACAGTCGCCCGCCTCAGGCGCCTCCTAGTGCCTTAGTCAAGGATTTCTTGATGTTCAAAGAGCTGCATCAAAGTGTCGAACACGCCTAGCAGTGATTTCAGTAATGCCCAAGACAAGGCCTGTCCACCAGATCATTAGCTGTGGAAACAAAGAAAATGGAGTCGATCGGCCCAGATGCGTTATAGATTGGCTAGTTTCAGTGCGCGGATAATTCATGCAATGTAATAGACTGCGATAGGGTGGTCAGTGACAGGTGTTGCACACACTCGCTGAAAGAGAGCAAGGCACGGCGTCCGAATTGGGACAAAGTCAGGCCTTGCAGCTTTTAGTTCCTTTAGTCAGACAGGCGCAACGATTTTGCGGTACTTGACCAGGGGTCAACTACGGGTCAATGGGTTTTGATGCTAGCAGATCGGTTTTCGGGCTAAATAAACTATTTCAGTCACTTTTTGAGAGTTAATTACGTCACCTGCTTTTACTTTTACTCCCTATAGCTGAACAACGTTTGAGGTTGAACACTATTTAAAACTTTTGCGAAAATTGAATGAACTTTTTTACTACCGAACGATTTTGTACGTCCAGCAAAATGTTCGTTTTTCCAGCTAAGGAAGCAGCAAGATGAAATGATATAAGTACAAAAACGCCTCTTAAAATCTTTCTTTAAATTTACAAAGTACAACCGTCCACTCCAGGCATTGGTGAGCTGTAGTCGTTAGGGATCTTTTCGCTTCTATAATATTCTACAATCAATAGAGTCATTTAATTGAGCACAGTTTTTTGTGTTTTATATAGAAGTTTATCCCCGTCGAATTCGAAATTTCCATTTTTATCAAACTTTAAAGAAAGCACCACCTTGGCCTTTCTTGGAATCAGGCTTGAGATGGTCCCTACCCAAACAGATGGGAGATTGACACATAAGTGGTCCACCCGAGGTATAATGGTATACGCTCAAGCTGATGTGATGACAAAGAAATATTGGGTTATATAAACACATATTATGCAAGCATAAACACAGAAGGATAAACCATCCGCCAAGAGAGTAACCTCGAAATTCTATTAACTTTCTGACTTCCGGTTTGGTTACCGAGCAGGACAGACCTGGGTTCTAATAGTATAGTCCTTTTCATGATTTCAAGTTTATTTTGTGATTGAACGACATCAATATGCCAGTTAGCGGACTTCTGACGATGCTGGAATGTCTCATCAACAGCATTATAGAGGAATCTCACCTCTCCTTCAAAGTAGCTGGAAATAAAGAGCGTACTACCCTCGTCCTTCGATTTGATGGCATGGAGATGGCCGACATGAGTGTGTCGACGGGTCATCATTCAACTCCTGCCAGCTTCAGACGGAAGTCGCCGAGCCAAGTAAAACGAGACAACTTTAGAAAACAACACCATACAAGAGTAGCAACTAAGACAGCAACAACATCTACGAACACGGACTTTATTGAAAATAAAGAAATTCGAAGTCCTGACATTCAACAAACAGACAACAACAATACGGCCTTGGTCCAGAGTGGCGACAGTGCTATCCATTTGTTCAGCGTGTCAACCGTAACATCGCTCCTTGACGACACATCTACGAGCAGGGATTTTGTTGAAAACAAAGAAAATGGAAGTGCTGACATTCAACAAACAAACAACAACAATACGGACTCAATCCAGAGTAACAACAGTGCTATCCATTTATTCAGCGTGTCAACCGTAACATCGCCCCTTGACGACACGTCTATGGTCGGAAATGCAATCCGTGAATCAAACAACCTAGACGACACAGCGACAGATATATGAAACACACCGAGAAGAAGATAGATCAACACATTTCTGACACATCTATCACGTCAGACAGTGAGACCGAATATGACAAAGAAAGCTCTCGCACAAGTGAGGAAAACTCATCCATGGAAAACCAACAAGGTGGTAACAGTAATCACACACGCTTTGCTGACATGT
>JAXRKP010001333.1:0-15000 GCA_037039925.1 Doris montereyensis | reverse complement strand
GGATAGAGCAGTTCATTCCCGTCATAATGATATCATAAAAGAAGCTCAGTATCGATTCTTTGAATTTATAGGCATTGTTTAGAAAAGATACAGGCCTATCTTTCAACACAGCTATTGATAAAAACCAGAAATATTATGTAAGTAATCAAAACTGAGTACTCATTTTGGATCGTGACAATAAACGCTATCCAAAACAAACTTATTGGAGGGTCTATTATGAATATTCCTTTAGATCGTCCGGAAAATACGAAAATATTCCGCGAACCTATTATCAAAAGGCACCATCTCAAAATGAGTAAAAAGCTGCTGGTGTACTTTGAAACAGTACCAATGAGAAGCAGTTGAGAGCCTCTCACGGTTTTATGATGTTTCAAAGTATTATCCTTCTCTTTTCTTAGGTTTATGGGAGAAACATGTATTCAAATAACAGAAAATGAGAGAAAAACACGATTTTCTCAAAATGTCCTTTTTGTTCATTATTTAACCTATCTACTTTTTATTTCTTAACGTATCTTCATGAAATTTGGTGTGGATGATGAGTGGGAAAAAACACAAAAAAATGATCAGATGCTTTTTTTGCTATGTATTATAGTTTTGGAAAACTTAAATTTTTTGTACAATATTTTTGTATATTTTTGGTTGTTCTCATACGCTATTTAAAAAAAAAAATCATTCATGAAATCAAAAACTTAATTAATGAAACAAAAACCCAATCAGATCAAATTTAGTTATTGTATCAAAGAAGGTGTGTGCCAAGTTTGAAAGAAATTTGTTCTTTCTTCCTTTATCAGCTCCCATTCTACCTTCCGGTGTATGGGTTCAGATGCCAAAATGATCTTTCTCCAAGCTTCCCTGTCCTGACATTTTCTGTTTCCTTCTGTGAAAGTTAAATTTCTTTGCGTTAATGCCTCTTTTATATCTTCTTCCCATTTTCTCCGAGTCTGCCTTTCGGTTTTTACCTTGAGTTTTAGCACTGTATACTGATTTAGCTATTCTATTGTCATTCATTCTGTTAACATGCCCACACTATCTCATTAGGTTCATTTCTATCTTAGTTCTTATGTATCTGCTTTGGTTTGATCTCTTATTGTTCTTGCTTTCTTTTCTTTATCTGTTCCCATTCTACCTTTCGGTGTATGGGTTCAGATGCCCAAGATGATCTTTCTCCAGGATGCACTGTCCTGGCATTTTCTGTTTCTTTCCAAAAATTTGTTTATGCTTCAATGCCTCTTTTATATTTTCCCCACTTTCTCCGAGTCTGCCTTTTGATCTTTTACCTGGGCTTTAGCACTGTATACTGATTTTGCTATTATATTGTCATTCATTCTGTTTACATGCCCAAACCCTCTCAATTGATTTGTCTCTATCTTAGTTTTTGTGCTATCTGCTTTGTTCTGATCTCTTATCGGTGTGTTTCTGATTTTGTCTCTTTTAGTTTTCCCTACTACTCTTTTTATATATTTCATTTCAGCTGCCTGTACTCTACTGTATTCTCTAATGTCTAAGGTCCAGGTTTCACTGCCATAGAGGAGAGTAGAACAATAAACTGTATTGTATACTGTCATTTTCGTTTTTGTTGATAATTCTTGTTTACGTACAAATGCCTTTCCTAGATGGTTATATATTGCACCTGCCTTTTGATTCTCTGGCTGATTTCTTATCTTAGTTTTCCTCTGAGTTAATCATTACTCCTAGGTAATTGTAACTTTGAACTTGTTCTAAATTTTCCCTGCCCAATTTAATATTTTGTGTTTTAGCTTCCAAGTTCCTAGCATTGTTTTGGTTTTCTTTGCATTTGCTCTCATTCCTCTTCTTATTTACTTCATTGTTCATAATGTTGATATTCGACTGAAGGTCACTTTCTGATGTTCCAAACAGAACTAAATCATCCGCAAATGAAAGCATTGATACATTTACTGGTTTGACTTCTACATACCTACATTCATTTTCTTCATTTTTGAGGATGCCTTTACGACTGAATCCATAAATGTGATAAACAAAAGAAGATTTAGGACACAACCCTCTTACTCCTATATCTATATCAAATTCTCCAGATATGTTTCCAGCTACTCTCACTGCACATGTTGGTTTTATTGTAAAAACTTTTAATGGCTTCTATTTAATTTTGCTCTACATTGTGTTCTTTTAAGGAATGCCATAGTTTGTCCCTCCTCACAGTGTCAAATGCCTTTTTAAGTCAATAAAACACAGGTGCAAGTCATTGTTTCTCTCAAGGAATTTTCCCATTGTTTGTCTAATTGTAAATATGTGGTCTTGTACACTTCTTCCTGGTCTAAATCCACTCTGATGCTCTTCAATCTGATCCTCTACTCTTTTCCTTAATAATCTCATTTCCAGTATCCTGGCATATACTTTTCCTGGAACGCTAAGTAGTGATATCTCTCTATAGTTTGAGCATTCCATAGTTGATCCTTTCTTATGTATTGGTACTACCGTTCTCCTTTTCCAGTCGTCTGGCACCTGTTTGGACTTCCATGCTTGTTGGAATATTGCATGTAGTAGTTTGTCTGCCTCTCTTCTTTGGTTTTTAATCATTTCTGTATAAACTTGATCTGCTCCTGGGGCTTTTCCTAATTTCACTTTTCTTATAGCTGTTTGGATTTCTTCCATTGATATATCTACATCTTCAGCTGTCTCCTCTGAAATACTTGTTACTCTTACTAATTGATCTTTACTCCTTGTTTCATACGTTGTGGAGGGATTATGTAATTGTTGAAAATACTTTTCTCCATTTATCCATGATTTCGCTGTCTTCTTTCCTTATTTCTCCTTTGGCATTCTTAATTTGTCGTATTGGGCTTGCTTTGGTCTTTCTCATGCTCTTCGTTGCTCCCCAGAACAGCTTTTGATTTCCTTGATAGCCTTCTTGAAGTCTTTGTCCAAACTCTTCCC
Source organism: Doris montereyensis (assembly GCA_037039925.1). Lineage (NCBI taxonomy): Eukaryota > Metazoa > Mollusca > Gastropoda > Nudibranchia > Dorididae > Doris > Doris montereyensis. The sequence continues at coordinate 12,087 of JAXRKP010001333.1, read as the reverse complement.
ATTGTTCCCGTTTTGCTTTCCTAACTTCCTTTTGGCGATAGTTCTTTTATTCACGTCATCTATCATATCATCTGGTGTCTTTGCTTTGCAAGTATTTCTTCCAGGCATCCTTCTTTTCTTTGATCTTAGTTTTGACATTCTCATTCCACCATGCTGTTCTTTTCCCATCTCATTTAATTTGTTTCCCTACCACAGACCTCTTCAGTACAACTGATGAGTGTTTCTTTATACATTTGTCACTTTTCTTCTATTGTGCTATTATTCAGATCCATCTGTCTTTCACTGATAAATCTTTTTATCTTAGATTGGTATACCTGTTTTACTACTGGTTTATTTAGTTCCTTTATTTTGAGTTAAGTAACTTTGTTCTCTTTCCTTTTCTGTTTGTTTTCTTCAGTCAGTAATCTCATTTTGGCAATCACTAGGTGATGATAACTACATATTCCTGCTCATCTGCTTACTCTTGCATCCATTGTACTGTAAATAAAGGAGCTGCTAACTATTATGTAGTCTATCATTGACTTTTCACACCTGTCTTCATTTACTCTTGTATATCTGTGGATATCTTTATGAGGAGAAAAGGTGTTAGCTATTTTCGTGATATTCTTTAGGGAAAAATCTATTAGTCTCTTTCCATTTGGAGAAGTTTTTGTCTCATCTTCTTTACCTATTACTCCACCTGATGTTTCTATATTAGTAATAAGTGGATATGGGGTGCTCCGCCACTACGAAAAAAATAAATACAAAATGCATTTCTATTTATCTATCTTAAAGAAATGGATCAAGAAAAACTTGCACCAAATGTGGTCGATTTAAAATGATTAATAATTATCATAAAGATGCGAGTAAATCATCAGGCGTATCTTCTGCATGTAAGGAATGTAGAAAACCAGCAAAGTGTATTCATTATCAAAATAATAAAGAAAAATATAAACAATGTTATCAAGAATTTATTTTTAGAAATCCCAAATACCAACAAGAATATTACTTAGGAAAAAAAAAAATATAAACAATATTTACTTAATTAAAATTGTTCCTATAAAAATGGCCCCCATAAAACCCAAAGTTAATAAGACCTACATCAAAGAAGTCATCAGAGAAAGTGGTATTAATATAGATAATTATTTTAAGAAAATTAAACCAACAGTTAAAAGCCTTGTGTTATCATTTCCTAATGTTAAATTCAATCTATTAATAAAAACAATATATTTTAAACCAACTGCCCTTGACGAAGAAATAGTTAGATATCATAATAGTGGATTTATAAAACTTCATTCACAAGATGAATTTAATGAATTATATGATTCTATTAAAAGAAAATATAAAGCTTGGGAAGAAGAACATCAAGGCAAAGAATCCGGATTAATATTTAATGAAATAGAAAATACAGAAGTTAAAGTTGTTAGAGTAAGAAGTTTAAATGGATCTTCTTATTTTGATCTTGGTGTAAAGTTTAATAGTCTTCTTAATATCCAAAATGAAGATAACTTATGTTTTGCTTATAGTGTAATTGCCGGAGTATTCAATACATTAATAAAAAGATTAAAAAATGAAAATCCTGGTATGTCAATTAATGAAATAGCTAAAGAAGTAGAAGATCCCTTAATTGCAAAAGCTATTTTACAGATATCTAATCATCCTAATAGAGTTACAATCTATAAACCTTTTTTAAATTGGTTAAATATGGAAAATATTGAATACCCTGTCAGTATAAAATCAATTAAAATATTCGAAAGACAAAATAATTTTTTTAGCATTAATCTGTTTGGAGTTGAAGATGATATCAAATCAATTGAAGATGATGGTGATCACAAAAAAGAAAGTGCGCGAAAAGATCAAGAGCGTAGTTTACGTAATATTTTTCCGATGTATTTAAGTAAATTTAAAGATAGAGAGTATAATATAGATTTATTATATGTTACTCAAATTTCCACACTTGAATCAAAAGAACTAGATAAAGATGGAAAAAATATATTGATTAAAACACATAAAACACATTATTGTCTAATTAAAGATTTAGATGCATATCTTAGTCCTAATAATCATAAAAGATATCATTGTAGAAATTGTATTACTGCTTCCTATACTAATCTTTCTGCTTTAGAAAATCATACTGTTCTTTGTTCTACAAATAAACCTATGAAAAATAACATGCCAGTAAAAGGATCCAAATGTAAATTTATAAATCATCATTTTAAATTAAAACTTCCATTTGTAGGATATGCAGATTTTGAATCAATCAATATACAATTAAATTATATGGATATTGAACTTAGAAAAGAATTGAATAAATTAAGAATAAAAAGTAAATCACATAATGTTAATTCTAAAATAAAAAATATGATAATCAATAAAATTATGAAAGATTCTAATATATCTAAAACTAAATCTAAAAAAATTATCATCTTTTTATGAATAATATGATTGCAGATGGAAAAATAAAAAAAAAAATAATCAAAATAAAAGAAAACTTAATTGAAAAGTATTTTAATTAAAAAAAATAGATAATATCTTTGATAAATGGATTGAAGATGGAAGAAATATAGAAGTATCTGATAGTGAAATTAGAAAATATAATGAAATAAATAATAAGAATAAGAATAAGAATAAAATTAGTGATAGATTACGTAATAAGATAAAAAGAGAACATATTAAATTATCTTTTAAAGAAAACACAATAAATTTACAGCAACAAGAAGTAGTTTCATATAATTTACAATTAGTTTCACAGTTTCCAAATATTATTCCCAATAAAAATATTAATTATGAACCTAATGAAGATTGTGGGGAAGATTTTATAAAAACATGTTTATATTATAAGGATAAAATAAAATGGGGATATCATAAAGCAGAGAAGGAATTTAAAATATCAAATGAAGAAGAAAAAAATATATGAAAGTTCTGATAATTGCTATTTATGTGATGAATATTTAACAATTGATGTTTCTAAAAAAAAAAAGGATAGAGCCAACCCACATGCAAATAAAGTAATTGAACACAATCATCTATCTGGAGAATTTAGAGGAATTGCATGTAGATCTTGTAATGCAAAAGAAGCAAGGGATGGAAAACAATTTCCTATATTTTTTCACAACGGAAGTGGATATGATTTTCATTTTCTAATAGAAGAATTATTAAAAAAGAAACAAAATATGAAAAAGTTAAAGTGTTGGCTAAAGATAGTGAAAATTATATTTCAATAACATTTGGTGATAACTATTTTAAATTAGTATTTAAAGATAGTTGCAGATTTTTACTTAATGGTATAGATGGTTTATCAAAAACATTAAACGATGAAGATTGCAATATAATTAAACAAGAACTTTTTAAATATACTAATGATGAAATTAAAACTCCCTTTAAGAAAGAGATGAGAAAGTTTAAAAGAAAAAGAGATGCTGTACTAAATGAAATAAGAAAAGTAGATTATACTATTAATTATAAATATGCTAATTCATTATTTATAAATCATTTTCAGAACAATTATTTGAAGATTTAAAGTATTATGAGTCTAATAAAATTGAAAGAAGTTTCAAAGGAGTTTTCCATATGATTACTTCGATTCATTTGAGAAATTAAAAGAAGAATCTCTCCCTAGTAAAGAACATTTCTTTTCTGTGCTTTATCAAAAAGATATTTCAGATCCTGAGTATGAACATGGTGAAAAGATATTCAAAAGATACTGTAAAACATTTAATGATTATATATTATTATATCAAAAGCTAGATGTATTAATATTAGCAGATGTTTTTGAAAACTTTAGAAATCTTTGTTTAAAATATTATGAAATAGACCCAGCATATTGTTATTCAGCATCAGGATTGTCATGGAATGCAGGATTAAAATATACTAATATTGAATTAGATTTATTATATGATATAGATATGAAATTAATGTTTGAAAAGGGAATAAGAGGAGGATTTTCAGGAGTTTTAGGTCCTAGATATGTTAAAGCTAAAAATAAATACACCGATCCAAAACATCAAGATGAAAAATCTAATTATTTATGGTATGTAGATGCAAACAACTTATATGGTTGTGGAATGTCGGAAAAACTTCCTTATAAAAACTTTAAATGGTATCAAGATCAGGAAGAAAAAGAGAAATTTGAACATAATGATAATTATGAATATAAAGATATTCAACATTATTTAGATAAATGTAATGATGATGTTGGAATGGTTTTCAAAGTTGATTTGGAATACGATTTACTAACAAAATTTAAATTAAGAAAATTCCCGCCTATGCCTTTATCAATTAAGATTAAAGAAGATGAAATATCAAATTATTCTAGAGATTTCTTAAAACAACATAAAAATAAGTTAGGAAATGTTGACAAATTAATATTAGATTTAAAGAATAAAAAAAGAATACATCGTTCATTATGATATTTTAAAATATTACATATCTCTTGGAATAAAAGTAACAAAAATTCATAATATAATATCTTTTGAACATAAAGCTTGGTTAAAACCTTATATAGATTTTAATACATCCATGAGAGCTAAAGCAACAAATGACTTTGAAAAAGATTTTTGGAAATTAATGAATAATTCGTTTTATGGAAAAACAATGGAGAATATCAAAGACAGATGTAATATAGAACTAGTTAACAATTCAAAAGATTTAAAAAGATTAGCTTCCAGAAATTTTAAAGATATAATAGATTTTGATGATAAGCCTCTTAATGAAGAAAATGATTATTCATTTAAAGCTGTAATGTTAAACTATACATCATTATATTTTAATAAACCAATTTATTTAGGAATGTGTGTATTAGATTATTCTAAGTTAGTAATGTATAAATTTTATTATGATATAATTTAAAAAATATGGCCAGATAATGAAATTCTCTACAGCGACACCGATGCATTGGTGTTAAATATTGTTACAGAAGATTTATATGAAGATATAAAAATAATAAAAGGTTACTTAGATACTTCTAACTATCCGAAAGATCATCAATTGCATTCTAATGATAATAAGAAAGTAATAGGAAAGTTTAAAGATGAATTATATGGAAACATTATGACTACGTTTATTGGAATAAGAAGTAAAATGTATGGATATGAATATTTAGAAGATTCTAATATTAAATTTAAATGTTTAGCAAAAGGAGTTAATAGAGCAACAAAAAAAGAATTAACTTCAGATGCATATAAAACTTGTTTATTAGATAAAAAAGTAATTCATAAAACAATGTTTAGTATAGTACATAAAAAAACATAAAATTTATTTAAAACAGATGACTAAAATCGGATTATCTCCATTTGATGATAAGAGATATATTTGTGATGATGGAATAACAACACTTCCATATGGAATGAATGATTTATATTTTAAATAAAAAGTACACACATTTAATCTTCTCATTTTATAGTTTATTTATTGTATAACTCTGAATTTACTTCCATCACTTTGGAATTGTATAATTCTATCAGAAACAATTATAGCATATGCTTCCATGTTTGGTTCTGGCGTTTTATTAAATGTCATTTTAACTGTAATATCTAAAACACCACCTTTAATACTATTAGATTGATTACTAACATCAATAACATATAATGGATATAAATCTTTAAAATCAATTGGTGAAATATTAGGAGTTGTATCCACACCAAAACAATTCTTTTTAAATTTAACAGCTTCTCTAAACATTCTACAAAAATCATTTCCTTTAAAATTTATATTATAATCTACCTCAGGATATCTTCTTGAATTTAAACTAACAACAATATTTTGTATATTAGCATCCCAAAATAATGCTTTATTAAATGATTCTTTATCATGTTCTTTCTTTATTTGAAATCCAATAATAATATACCTTGGTTTATCTGGATTACTACTTGTTGATAGACGCCAATCAAAAGAACTTCCTTGTGGAATTGATATATTTTCACCATGTAGTTTTTTATAAACGATAGTGTAATTAACTTTATTTTTTATTTCTTGCATTAATTTATTTTCATATTCTAGACTTGGTTTCACATGTGGAACAAACCATGATAACTTATTTAATTTTACCTTTCCACCTTTTGTCATTGTAATACCAATTTCAGTTTCTTTTTTCCATCTTTGTCAACGGTTTCTAATTCTTTTTGGAAATGAATATGCACTGCATCTTCACTAGATTGTTTTCTGTATAATGATAATTCATGTTCAAAACCATACATTACTTTATTATAAGTTTCACAGAATCCAAAAATATGTTTAAGTGGAACACAAAAACTAAAAGTTCCTTTTGGTTTAGACATTTCCATAATATAATAATGTCTAGTAAGGAAACCATCTTTACCAAAATGATCAGATTTATCTTTATACCATAATTGAGTCAATCCTTCAGTTTTCTCGAAATCTTCTGAATATTTCAAATATCCCATCATAGTTGTCATTTCTCCAGGATAATTTAAACTTTCAATTTCTTGTCCACTTACTTTATATCTAATATTACTGAATAAATACATTAATGCATTATTGATCAATGTTACTTTATCTTCTTCTTTATAATCACTTTCAACACCATTTTTATCTCTAACTAGTTGTCCTTTAAATTCTAAATAACTTTCAGATATATCCAAAAACGTATCCTGATTATTAATTTTAATTCTTATTTCATTACTTTTGTTTAAGGAAGAACTACCCACATCAGGAGTATATTCATGGAGTTCATACGCTTCAATACTTTCATCCATAATAAATTTTTCACTCAGATTTAACTTGTTCATTTTTATAGGATTAATTTTAAATAAATTTAATCTCTTCATCGGTTATTTTTTCTGTTGAAAAAGCAATTCTATCTATATAATAAACTTCATGGTAAATAATAATTTTATTGAATTTTATATCACCTACAATGTCTAGTTTTATGTCTGGAGACGATTTTATTGAATGATCAGTCTTAGTCTTTTTAATTCTAATAAAAAAAATCTTTTTGTTTTATAAAGATTGTTTATTTAGTAAAGAAAGTAAAATAAATAAAATGTTTATAAATGAAGTAAATAAAAAGAGTTTATCTCCATTTGATGATAAGAGATATATTTGTGATGATGGAATGAATGATTTATATTTTAAATAAAAAGTACACACATTTAATCGTCAGAGATTGATTCTGAAGATTTATACATACACGAAGAAAAAGATGAATAATTTAATTTATTTTATTGAACAACAGTCAATTTACTTCCATCTGAACTAAATCTTACAATTCTATCTGTAATGATAATAGCATTAGCTTCTAAATTTACTGGCGTTTTATTAAATGTCATTTTAACTGTAATATCAGTAACTCCTCCTTTAATTTCATCACTTTGATTACTAACATCAACAACATAGATTGGATAGATATTTTTATAATCGAATTGACTCATATTAACAGTTCTATCGTTATTTTCAAAACATTTTTTATTAAGACTAATAGCTTCTTTAAATATTCTACAAAAGTCATTCTTATCAAAGTCTAAATCATAATCAATTGCTGGATATCTTCTCGAATCTAAATTAACATATATATTTTTTTAAGTTAGCATGATCAAACTTTGAATTATCGTATTCATCTATTTTATCATTCTTAACTTCTTGAAATGCTAAAATGATAAATCTTGGTTTATCTGGTAATGTAGAAGTTGATAATCTCCAACTCCAATTATGTCCTGCTGGAACAGTTTGTTTTTCGGATGAAATTCTTTTATAATTAATTTTATAATTTACTTTATTTTTTACATCATTTAAGATCTTTGTTTCAACAGTTAAATTAAGTTTAACATGTGGAATGTACCAAGAAAATTTATCAAGCTTAATCATACCACCATATGTTAAATCATCTCCAACAACTGAAGAGTCTCCAGATGAATCAGTTCCTTCTTTTTGTGCTTTTCTAATAATAGCATATTGATCATTTGCCCTCCTATTTAAAACTAATTCATGCATAAATCCATAAAGAAGTTTCTTGTAACTTTTACAGAATCCAAAAATATGTTTTAATGGAATGGCAAAATTAAATGATCCATTAGGTGTTGAATTTTCAATAATATACTTTTGTAAAACATGAAACGAATCTCTTGTCTTAAAGTCTTTTGATCCATCTCTATACCAAAGTTGATTCAATCCTTCACTTTTCTCAAAATCTTCTGAATATGATAGATATCCCATAATAGTTGTAGTTTCCCCAGGGTTAAGAATATTTTCAATCAAACTACCACTTAAACTATATGTAATTGACTGAAACAAATACATCAATCCATTATTAATCATAGTTATTTTATCATTTGGATTAAAGGCAGATTCTACATTATTCTTTTTACGAATTAATTGTCCCCTAAATTCTAAATAACTTTCTGAAATATCTAAATATAAATCTTGATGATTAACTTTAAATCTATATTCTGTATTGTATCTATTCAAGTCTATTTGTTCGGGTTGATATTCATGAAATTCATATTCTTTAATTGTCTCATCAACAATAAATTCTTCTGTTAAATTTGCTTTATCCATTTTTATAGGTATAAAATTTCGTCATCAGAAATATCCTTTTTAGAAAAGGCTATTCTATCAATTATAATAATATCTTTATAAATCTTTACTTTATCAAAATTTATATCACTAGATACTTTAATTTTTTAAATTATCAGGATTTGATTTTATTTTGAATTCAGTTTTTTCTTTCTTATAATAACCCCAAAAGGTACAGGATGTTTTAAGTCTTCAATTATAATATCTATTCCTTCAATTAAAGTTTTTTCTTGATTTAAATTATCTAGTAAATAACCTGATATAAAATATACACTATTGTTTGGTGGATCAGTTAGTAATTTTAGATCATTGTCAAATTTTGTTTTAAATTCTAGAGCAGATATATCATTCCGTTTTTTATTTGAACCAATATAATATTCTCCATGATTTTTCATAAGCACTGCAGTTCCATTATATGCTGGTTGTATTGGAACTAAATTTCCCATTATTTTTCCAGAATTAAATATTCTATGTATTTCAAGTGAATTTCCATCACAACTAACAGTATTATTTTTAACTTTAATATTAATATCCCAATCTGTTTTTTTTTAAATAATTTCCATTTATTGTGTGTATATACAACATAATATGGAATTTTTGGCTTAATATCTTTTTTATCAAATAATTCTAGATCTTTTGGAATTTCAACTATTTTTCTTCTATAAATTCCATCAGAAGATAAATGTAATCCATAGATAGAATTCTTTTTCCATCTTTATTAAAACCTTCTACATTTTCTAAATCATCTAAGTTTATTTGACTATTATGAATAGGATGAATAATTTGATTATCTTCATATTGATCATCATCAACATCATAATCATTAGTATTTCCAAATTTATTTACTGTCTCCATTTTTAGGTAATAAATTTAGTATAATATTTTCAAACTTATTTCCATCATTTAGTTTCTTCAAAACATACAAACATAGATGACCACAAACAACTGAATTATTAGGTTGGATCTGATAAATGCTATAATATATATCTTTTGTTAAATAGTTTTTTATTTCATTAGGTGATGGTAATCCATAACTATCAAAATATATTTCATTATTGTTATTTATGAAATAACACACCCAATGTGTTCCATTAGAATCTTTACTATCAGCTAAGTTAACAATTCCACATTCATTCTTTCTTTTTTTGTTTGGTAACTCATCTCTTAAAAATACTCCTCTAAAGTTTTTGATCTTTAATTTCTTGACAGCTTCTATTAAGTCATAATTTGATAAAGGGATAATTGGTAAAATTATATTTTCTACTGAAATTAATCTATCCATTTATTTGATTTTAAAAATGGAAGAAATATATTGTTTGAAATGTAAAAAACCAACTGATACAAATAATATCACTCAGAAGATAACGAAGAATAATAGAAATATGATACAAGGTAATTGTGTTATTTGTAATACTAAGAAAAGTAAGTTTATTAGGGGGACACTGGATAAAAATACAGATGGAGGTAATTTAGCAGATAAGATAATTGATAAGATGCCTGAAATGCATCTACCATCTCACTTTTACACGGGCCCCTTTACGAAATTATCGAAAAAATTAGATCAAAACGATAATCCTAAATCTGGATATGAACCATATAATCAAGTTGATGCAGTTAGTTTAAAACATGATTTGTGTTATAGAGACACACCAAAGTTTAAAGATAAAAATAGAATATGTGATAAAAAAATGTTAGAAGATTTAAAAGAATTAAAACCAAATAATATTAGAGAGTGGATAGATAAAAAGATTGTTCAAGGAACAATAGGAACAAAATATATTTCTGGACTTGGTAATAAAAAAGTTGACTATATGAACAAAAACCTTTAACATCTGATTTAGCAAATGAATTACACAAACCTATAATTAAAAAGTTTCCTAAGAGGAAAGTGATTGCTCATGGTATTGATCAAATCTGGGCATCTGATTTAATTGATATGCAAAAATATTCTAAACAGAATAAACATTATAGGTATATTCTAGTTACAATTGATGTTTTTCAAAGTTCGCCTTCGTTGCGTTATTAAAAAATAAAACTGCTTTAGAAGTTACAAACGCGTTTAAAGAAATTATAAAGACAGGTAGAAAACCAGAAAAGTTATGGATTGATAAAGGGGAGTGAGTACAAGTCAGTTTTTAAAAACTTTCTAAAACAAAACAATATAGAAATGTATCATACAGAAAATTTAGAAAAATCATGTATTGCTGAACGTTTCATAAGAACTCTAAAAGAAAGAATATCTAAATACTTTACAGCTTATAACACAACTAAATATTATGATGTGTTAAATCAAATTGTAAATGAATATAATAACACTTTCCATAATACTATAAAGATGTCACCAATAGAAGGAAGTAAAAAAGAAAATGAATCAGATATTTATGAAAGAGTTTTTTATGGAAGAACCATGTGAAAAGAAACCAAAGTACAAAGTGGGAACCCGTGTAAGGATTACAAAATACAAGAAACATTTTGAAAAAGGATACACTACAAATTTTACTAGTGAAATATTTATAATTGATAAAGTATTACAAACTAACCCAATAACTTATAAGATCATGGATTTAAACGGTGAGGAAATTCAAGGTTCTTTCTACGAGAATGAATTACAAAAGACTAAATTTTAAAATCTTAAAAATGGATATGAATAAATTTATCAATGTTATCTTAAATGAGTATATTCCTAAATCTAAAGTAATCTCTTTTTATACTTTATTAGAAAAATATAATTTAAATACAAATGATTTTGTTTATCATGATAATAATGAAGAAATCAAAAACTCAAAAATGCCAATAGATAAATTAAAAGAAAATTAGCCACTACCATGATAGAATTAGAAAATTTTGACTTAGGAGAAGTAGTAAGTAGCGTGAAAACAACTCTTGAAAAATGTGATCAAATAGTAAGCAAATTAAATTTTGATAAAAAGAAAATAAAACTCATGTATTATTATTTTGGAAAGTATCTTGAGATAATGAAATCAGATTTTCAAAGTAGAGATGAATTTATTAGATTTGTTTGTGACAGATATAATATGAAAAGATCTACGATTGATAGATATATTCAATTTGGTAAGATGTGTGATTTTAAAAAAGAATTAATTACATGTGATCTCACTTTCCGAGAAATTATGCAAAATGTTAAAGAAATTGAATATATTTTACTTCATTAAAATGGGGGAATGTGAATATTGTAAAAAAAATATCAAAACGAAAATACAATTTAGAAAAACATATCAATGCTGTTCATAGAATAGATGATGATGATTGTAAGTATTGTTCTGAATGTGGAGAGTTAAAAAGTTTAAGTGAGTATTATAAAACTAAATATAATACTTACAGAAGTATTTGTAAAGAATGTCAAAATAAATATAATAATGAACAAAAACAATGTTTAGAATGTAAAAAATGGATAACAAGAAGATATATGAAAAGACATATGAAAAATAAACATAATGCAAAAATGTATAATAGTTGCTATTAACATATAATCTGAGATGTGTGATTCATTTGACCTTCTCATCTCAGAAAATCAACTGGTTTATAGGACTCTTTATTTTAACGTTTTTAAATGAAAAT